>OX638140.1:96904878-97214011 GCA_951805005.1 Othius punctulatus
ATTTTGAGAATTTTGTACTGTATATGACTTTGTATTGTATTTATGAAGCAATGTGTTAGTGGGCATTGTCCCGTTAATTCAATAAATAAATAAATTTTCGATTTTAATAAACTTGTTTTTGGTGGTTTTCTCACTGGACGAAAACTTGAAAAACGTATAACTCGAAAACTCGAAACTGGAAAACTCGAAAACTCGAAACTGGAAAACTCGAAAACTCGAAACTGGAAAACTCGAAAACTCGAAAGTCGAAAAGTTGAACGTATAGAGACTTATATAGAAACTTATATAAAAACCTTTGGTGGTAATTTCTCATTGGACGAAAACTCGAAAAAATTATAACTCGAAAACTCGAAAATGGAAAACTCGAAAACTCGAATCTCGACACTCGAAACTCGAAAACTCGAACGTATAGCGACTTATATAGAGACTTATATAAAGACTTTTATAGAAACTTATACAAAGTCTTATATAGAGACTTATATAAAGACTTTTGGTGGTAATTTCTCGCGTTCTGGTAATTAATGGGCACACAAAAGCGGCATGCTGCCATAAAGGGAAGCGTCTTGAATCGACGAAACGCAGAGCGGAATTGGAATAATAATTGTAACGTAATGGAAATGGTAACCAATTACTAACCAACAAAAGCGCCGACGGATTATATTTTCGGCTAATAAAAGGGACCAACAGTCATTCACGGAACCTTAGTAATAATTACTGTTAACAATGGGGTTCGACAAGGTGAACGAAGCCGATGGAATCCTTTTATTTAATGAAATTTATTCAGATAGCTCTCAATTAATTATGCTGTATCCTAAAACGATTATCTGATTATTTTGAAACTCAGATTTTCATAAATATCGATACATTTCTTGAAGTATCACACATTGATTCTCCAGTTCTTGAGATACCATTACTAAGATATGATAAATATTGGAGATAAACTTAAAATTGCCTCAAAATATTCTAGCCACAAACAAAAATTAAAATATCTGAACAATTGTTCATTGGATATTAATTTAATTGTACTTATTATGTACTAGTATATAACTTAATATTAGTACAAAATATCATTTAAATTGATACGCCAGTTCGTGAGATATCATCACTGATGTATCAGTAAAATTAGAGAAAAATCGTAGTCTCGAACAAATATTCAAATATCTTAAGAAGTGCTTATTGGATATGTATTTAATTACCCATGTCATATTCTAGTATATCACTCAATATCAACAAAAAATTGCATCTAAATTGATACGTTAGTTCTTAAGATACCATCACTAATGTATGATAAATATGGCGGTTACACTTAAAGTCGCCTCAAAATATTCTAGTCTCTAACAAAAATTAAAATATCTGAACAATTGTTCATTGGATATTAATTTAATTATACTTATTATGTACTAGTATATCACTTAATATTCGCACATAATATCATTTAAATTGATACGCCAGTTCTTCAGATATCATCACTGATGTATCAGTAAAATTAGAGAAAAATGGTAGTCTCGAACAAATATTCAAGTATCTTAAGAACTGCTTATTGGATATGTATTTAATTGCACATGTCATATTCTAGTATATCACTGAATATCAACAAAAAATTGCATCTAAATTGATACGTCAGTTCTTAAGATACCATCACTAATGTATGATAAATATGGCAGTTACACGTAAAATCTTTTCAAAATATTCTAGTCTCTAACAAAAATTGAAATATCCGAACAATTGATCATTGGATATTAATTTAATTACACTTATTATGTACTAGTATATCACTTAATATTCACACCTAATATCATTTAAATTGATACGCCAGTTCTTGAGATATCATTACTGATGTATCAGTAAAATTAGAGTAAAATCGTATTCTCGAAAAAATATTGAAATATCTTAAAAACTGTTAATTGGATATTTATTAAATTGCTCATATCATACCCTAGTATATCACTTAATATCAGTAAAAACATGCATTAATATTGATACATCAATTCTTGAGATACTATTACTAATGTATGATAAATAAGGGAGATTAAAATCGCCTCAAAATATTCTAGTCTCTAACAAAAATTGAAATATCTAAACCATTACTCATTGGATATTAATTTAATTGCACTTGTTATGTATCAGTATATCACATAATATTAGTAGAAAATATCATGTAAATTGATACGCCAGTTCGTGAGATATCATCACTGATGTATCAGTAAAATTAGAGAAAAATCGTAGTGTCGAAAAAATATTGAAATATCTTAAAAACTGTTAATTGGATATTTATTAAATTGCTCATATTATACCCTAGTATATCACTTAATATCAGTAAAAATTTGCATTAATATTGATAAGTTAATTCTTGAGATACTATTACTAATGTATGATAAATATGGGAGATACACTTAAAATCGCCCCAAAATATTCTAGTATCTAACAAAAATAAAAATATCTGAACAATTGATCATTGGATATTAATTTAATTGTACTTATTATGTACAATTATATCACTTAATATTCGCACAACATATCATTTAAATTGATACGCCAGTTCTTCAGATATCATCACTGATGTATCAGTAAAATTAGAGAAAAATGGTAGTCTCGAACAAATACTCAAGTATCTTAAGAACTGCTTATTGGATATGAATTTAATTGCACATGTCATATTCTAGTATATCACTTAATATCAACAAAAAATTGCATCTAAATTGATACGTCAGTTCTTAAGATACCATCACTAATGTATGATAAATATGGCAGTTACACGTAAAATCTTTTCAAAATATTCTAGTCTCTAACAAAAATTGAAATATCCGAACAATTGATCATTGGATATTAATTTAATTACACTTATTATGTACTAGTATATCACTTAATATTCACACCTAATATCATTTAAATTGATACGCCAGTTCTTGAGATATCATTACCGATGTAACAGTAAAATTAGAGTAAAATCGTATTCTTGAAAAAATATTGAAATATCTTAAAAACTGTTAATTGGATATTTATTAAATTGCTCATATTATACCCTAGTATATCACTTAATATCAGTAAAAATTTGCATTAATATTGATAAGTTAATTCTTGAGATACTATTACTAATGTATGATAAATATGGGAGATACACTTAAAATCGCCCCAAAATATTCTAGTCTCTAACAAAAATTAAAATATCTATACAATTGATCATTGGATATTAATTTAATTGTACTTATTATGTACAAGTATATCACTTAATATTCGCACAACATATCATTTAAATTGATACGGGAGTTCGTGAGATATCATCACTGATATATCAGTAAAATTAGAGAAAATGGTAGTCTCGAACAAATACTCAAGTATCTTAAGAACTGCTTATTGGATATGTATTTAATTGCACATGTCATATTCTAGTATATCACTTAATATCAACAAAAAATTGCATCTAAATTGATACGTCAGTTCTTAAGATACCATCACTAATGTATGATAAATATGGCAGTTACACGTAAAATTGTTTCAAAATATTCTAGTCTCTAACAAAAATTAAAATATCTCAACAATTGCTTATTGGATAATAATTTAATTGCACTTATTATGTACTGGTATATCACTTAATATTCGTACAATATATCATTTAAATTGATACGCCAGTTCTTCAAATATTATTATTGATGTATCAGTAAAATTGCAGAAAAGTCATTGTCTCGAACATATATTGAAATATCCAAAGAACTGCTCATTGGATATTTATTTAATTGCCCACATCATATGATAGTATATCACTCAATATCAACAAAAAATTTCATCTAAATTGATACGTCAGTTCTTAAGATACCATTACTAATGTATGATAAATATGGCAGTTACACGTAAAATCGTTTCAAAATATTCTAGTATCTAACAAAAATTGAAATATCTCAACCATTACTCATTGCATATTAATTTAATTGCACTTATTATGTACTAGTGTATCACCTAATATTCGCACATAATATCATTTGAATTGATACGCCAGTTCTTCAGATATCATCACTAATGTATCTATAAAATTAGAGTAAAATCGTCGTCTCAATCAAATATTGATATATCTTCAATCCAACTGCTCGTTGGATATTTATATAATTGCTCACATCATGGCCTCGTATATCACGCAATATCAGTAAAAATTTGCATCAATATTGATACGTCAGTTCTTAAGATACCATCACTAATGTATGATAAATATGGGGATACACTTAAAATAGTCTCAAAATATTCTAGTCTCAAAGAAAAATTGAAATATCTGAACAATTGCTCATTGAATATTAATTGAATTGCATTTACTATGTACTAATATATCACTTAATATTAGTACAAAATATTATTAAAATTGATACGGCAGTTTTTGATATATCATCACTAATGTATGATAAATATGAGAGATACACTTAAAATCGCCTCAAAATATAATAGTATCTAACAAAAATTGAAATATCTCAACAATTACTCATTGCATATTAATTAAATTGCACTTATTATGTACTAGTATATCACTTAATATTCGCACATAATATCATTTAAATTGATACGCCACTTCTTCAGATATCATCACTGATGTATCTATAAAATTAGATTAAAATCGTCGTCTCAAACAAATATTGATATATCTTAAGAACTGCTCGTTGAATATTTATATAATTCCTCACATCATAGCCTCGTATATCACGCAATATCAGTAAAAATTTGCATTAATATTGATACGTCAGTTTTTAAGATACCATCACTAATGTATGATAAATATGGGGATACACTTAAAATAGTCTCAAAATATTCTAGTCTCAAAGAAAAATTGAAATATCTGAACAATTGCTCATTGAATATTAATTGAATTGCACTTACTATGTACTAATATATCACTTAATATTGATAATAGTGATATAATATCCTAATATATCACTTAATATTAGTACAAAATATTATTAAAATTGATACGGCAGTTCTTGATATATCATCACTGATGTATGATAAATATGAGAGTATACTTAAAATCGCCTCAAAATATTTTAGTATCTAACAAAAATTGAAATATCTCAACAATTACTCATTGCATATTAATTTAATTGCACTTATTATGTACTAGTATATCACTTAATATTTGCACATAATATCATTTGAATTGATACGCCAGTTCTTCAGATATCATCACTAATGTATCTATAAAATTAGAGTAAAATCCTCGTCTCAAACAAATATTGATATATCTTAAGAACTGCTCGTTGGTTATTTATATAATTGCTCACATCATGGCCTTGTATATCACGCAATATCAGTAAAAATTTGCATCAATATTGATACGTCAGTTCTTGAGATACTAACAGTAATGTATGATAAATAAGAGAGATACACTTAAAATCGACTCAAAATATTCTAGTTTCTAATAACAATTAAAATATCTGAACAATTGTTCATTGGATATTAATTTAATTGCACTTGTTATGTACCAGTATAACACTTAATATTAGCACAAAATATCATTTAAATTGATAGGCCAGTTCTTGAGATATCATCGCTGATGTATCAGTAAAATTAAAGTACAATCGTAGTCTCAAACATATATTGATATATCTTAAGAACTGCTTATTGGATATTTATTTAATTGCCCACATCATACCCTCGTATATCACGCAATATCAGTAAAAAATTGCAACAACATTGATACGTCAGTTCTTGGGATACCACCACTAATGTATGATAAATATGGGAGATACACTTAACATCGCCTCAAAATATTGGAGTCTCTAACAAAAATTAAAATATCTCAACAATTGCTTATTGGATAATAATTTAATTGCACTTATTATGTACTGGTATATCACTTAATATTCGTACAATATATCATTTAAATTGATACGCCAGTTCTTCAAATATTATTATTGATGTATCAGTAAAATTGCAGAAAAGTCATTGTCTCGAACATATATTGAAATATCCAAAGAACTGCTCATTGGATATTTATTTAATTGCCCACATCATATGATAGTATATCACTTAATATCAACAAAAAATTGCATCTAAATTGATACGTCAGTTCTTAAGATACCATCACTAATGTATGATAAATATGGCAGTTACACGTAAAATCGTTTCAAAATATTCTAGTCTCTAACAAAAATTGAAATATCTGAACAATTACTCATTGGATATTAATTTTATTGCACTTATTATCTACTTGTATGTAACTTTAAATTAGAACAAAATATCATTTAAATTGATACGCCACATTTTGAGATACCATCACTATGTATCAGTAAAATTATAGAAAAATCGTAGTCTCGAACAAATATTCAAATAACTTAAGAACGGCTTATTGGATATGTATTTAATTGCCCATGTCATATTCTAGTACATCACTCAATATCAACAAAAAATTGCATCTAAATTGATACGTCAGTTCTTAGGATACCATCACTAATGTATGATAAATATAGGAGATACGCTTAAAATCGCCTAAAAATATTCTAGTCTCTAATAAAACTTAAAATATCTGAACAATTGTTCATTGGATATTAATTTAATTGCACTTGTTATGTACCAGTATATCATTTAATATTAGTACAAAAAATCATTTAAATTGATACGCCAGTTCTCGAGATATCATCACTGATGTATCTGTAAAATTAGAGTAAAATCGTAGTCACAAACAAATATTGATATATCTGATGAACTGCTCATTGGATATTTATTTAATTGCAAATATCATATCCTAGTGTATCACTCAATATCAGTAAAAAATTGCATCAACATCGATGCTCTAGTTCTTGAAATACCATCACTAATATATGATTAATATGGGAGATCTACACATGTCTACTAAAAACAAGTTTAGGTTTTTTGACTTTAGACATGTTTTTATGTAATAGTATTTAACTATGCTAATTTAGCAAGAATGTTTTGACTTTAAAGTTTTCGTATCTTAGCAATTACTTGAAATCTTTTACTTTCCTATGGATATATTATAGGACAAGATATGTTTTTGCGCAAATCTGATATTAAATTTGGATTTAATTCAGGAAATCCTACCAGAAACAACTCATTACGAACATATTGCGTGGATTTGCATGGACACTCCTCAATTGTTTTTTTTGGAAAAATAGCGTTCACGTTTCTAATTTACGGATTTGTAATATTCAAGCTTCAGGCCGTACAAAGCTCGCCATAAAATGCAATGTTTATTAGAACATTGAGCTACTACAGTTACATTCCGTGCGTTTCCACGCAAATAACTCATTAATATTTAATGCACTGCAGTGTTTTATTAAAGAAAAACACTTATACTTGGCACGGGAAAAAATAAATGTACGAAATGCTCGACACAATATCAATGCAATAATGAATATTTATAGGGTAATAATACTTTTTCCCAGCAATAAGCATTAATTGGTCGCAATGTAAACAAGTTAAAAAGACATAAATTCGTATAAATATATCCGTATGGGTATTTATATATAAAACGTATTAATTCTATGTGTACGCCTCAAAAGACGTAATTAATTAAAACGGTAATAGCGTAGTTTATGATGTTTATCGAGATATTTGTTGATAACCATATAAATTAATGCAATAAATGTTTATTAGGTTAAAACGGCGCGCAATACGTTCACTATCATAATATTTAAAAAATACAATGAGCCTCTTTTATTGCGTCCTTTAATGTAATTTTATTCAGAATTATTACGAACCGTTCAAAAATTACCACATTATTTTCATTTAGAATCTTGGTAGCTATAAATGTCATATCGTTTAAAATAAAATAAACTTCACTTTTTATTAGCAAGTAATTTTTATTGTTGATGTTTTCTCTTTTATTTATTATGATTATAACTTATCCTCCCAATTAACTTTTTTACTGTTTATTGGGCCGAGAAGTATTTTTATGATGTCGGACGAGGAGGTGCCGGAGGCTCTCTCTTCCACCACAGAACACAGGCCTAATTGAAATGTAATCTTATATTAAATTGCCCCTAGTTTCTGTAATAAAAATGCACGGACAACTGTATTATTACTCCGCCTGTATTCGATTACCAATTACACATTTACCTCTTGCTACAATAGAATTGAACGTTTACGTTTTCGTACCTTCCTCAAAACAAGAATATCCAAGTCAATGGGGGCCCCCATGACAGATACACATTTAGATGTTTCTGGTCTGCACAGTTCCATTTGGGTAGGAGTTATATGGAAAAACCATTAGTCCTCGCATAAAACGCTGTCCGGTTGCCCTTTGAAACTCGTTAATAATGCAACAAAGGCCCACAAAGACACCCGAAAGAACGTCGCTGTGAAAACTACACCTGAACTTTTAATGTGTTTTTTTTTCAAAAATCGAATTAATCTGGTTCGAAATTTAATTACTCTACAACAAAGACACGCCATCGACACACTGAGTCTTCGATATCATTAATAATAAGCAACGCTTTGAGGAATTATCACAACATGTCGTCTATGGGGTTTCGACTCGTTCAGTTGTTTCAAAGCTGTAATATATTTCAAATGCATTTATAAGTGAAGCACTGGTCCTTTAGCCCAGATCCTAAAGGGACCACCCGTCATAAATACGTCCACTTCTTTGTGTTGCCGAGGAAATGATTTTATTGGCACCATAAATTATGGTGTAATTGGAAAAATTTTGACAATATTCGACCACAAAAAATTATACAATGCGAACTTGTGGTACAATGCTATTGCTGCCATAAATTTTAACGTACAAAAGTTACCATCTTAATTGTAATGGCAATCCTTGATACATTAATGCCACGATGTTGTTAACATGTTCCAAAAAGGAAGTTAAATGTAACGATGAAAAATATTTTATGATTATTTTTGCGATTCACAATTTTATGTTTATTTTGCAGACTAATGTAAGCAACAAATTACATTTATAGCATTTGCATTTTCGTGCAAATTTTACAGCTCAAATATATTTTAGACGTTCTATAGTTTGGCTTAATGTAATGAAATTTTCATATTATTTTCATTACCCATCGACCAATTATGTGTAAGACTTTATTTGCTTTTAAGTTCCATGAACAATTGAAATTGAAAATTCCATAAAAACTTCTGCGAAATTCAAGATTATATTAAAATTCCACACAACTTGTAAATTCCCACAAGTTGATTAAAATAAATTTAAATTTGACAGAAAAAAAAACGAGTTCCATAAACTTTTGCAAAAATATAACGACGTAATGTTAAAAATTTCTGAAATATCAACATTAAATAACACATGAAATAACACAAAAGTTATTATATAAGTCTTTATATAAGTCTCTACATAAGTCGCTATACGTTCGAGTTTTCGAGTTTCGAGTTTTCGAGTTTCGAGTTTTCGAGTTTCGAGTGTCGAGATTCGAGTTTTCAAGTTTCGAGTTTTCCAGTTATACGTTTTTCGAGTTTTCGTCTCGAAAACTTTGGTGGTAATGAGAAATTACCATCAAAAGTTTTTATATAAGTCTCTATATAAGTCTTTATATAAGTCTCTATATAAGTCTCTATACGTTCAAGTTTTCAAGTTTCGAGTTTTCGAGTTTTCCAGTTATATGTTTTTCGAGTTTTCGTCTCGAAAACTTTGGTGGTAATGAGAAATTACCATCAAAAGTTTTTATATAAGTCTCTATATAAGTCTTTATATAAGTCTCTATATAAGTCTCTATACGTTCAAGTTTTCAAGTTTCGAGTTTTCGAGTTTTCCAGTTATATGTTTTTCGAGTTTTCGTCTCGAAAACTTTGGCGGTAATGAGAAATTACCATCAAAATATATAAGTCAATAACTTATATAAGTTATATAAGTTTTTATATAAGTCTTTATATAAGTCTTTACATAAGTCTCTATACGTTCAAGTTTTCGAGTTTCGAGTTTTCGAATTTCGCGTTTTCGAGTTTCTAGTTTTCAACTTTCGAGTTTTCGACTTTGGAGTTTTTAAATTGTACGTTTTTCGAGTTTTCATCGAACGAAAATTACAATGGGACGAATATTTAGACGTTACGCACAGCCGCCCTTGACTGCAGACGTGCACAATTGACCACCCATGAAATCGCGAAGGCGAAGTGGTGTAAACAGGCCCATTATGGAAGGACACCCCTGGACTTGAACAACGGAGGGAAATATATGACCAATAAACGAAGTCAACTTATATAACCCAGAGGAATCTTTAGAAACTGGCCATTGTCGCCTGCCTATGGTTAAATGGCTCGGTTTCTGCGAAAGGACGCTTTCTCTGGGCCCACAAAAGCATCTGCCAAATGTAGTAAATTGTTATGTTGCCCGAAGAGGACGTTTTTAAATCAACAAAGGAACGAAATAAATGTAAAATGTGCATATAACTTTAATGGGATGTAAAATGCACCCAAGTAAACTACATGCCATACCATAAAAACCATACATAGGTATGGTTTTCAATTATATCACTGATCTCCATAGTATGAAAATTTGAAATTGCATATTGCACTAAAACATCACCTACAAGAACAACAAATGAAAGGAGAATGAATCAAAATAGCAGAACAAAAAACACTAAAACATACACAAAAACCAATGAAAAAGAAAAATCAATTCTTTATAATATAAAAAAGATTAATAAGAACAACTTAACAATTGTGACTGCAGTTAAAAATGCAGGCCTAGTAATTTTAAATAAAACAACCTATATAAATGAATAATATAATAATAATATTTATTAGCAGAAAGTTACATACATATTCCAGAAAATTTCATAATTAACAACAATTTCACACTACTAACCAAAAACCGAATCATCTCTTTTACAAACAAAACAAAAACTATTATAAAAAACACAAAAACTACTTTAGAAAAATATACAAATAATTTGAAATTATTTACTGTTACACCTAAATTTAACGGTCAACCTAAATTACATAAAAAAGAACAACCCAATTAGACCAATTATATCCTCCATCAACTCTCCAACACATAAATTAGCTACAATTTTAAATAATATAATTAAGAACACTATAAATTACAAACCAAAACACACAATAACCAACAGAAACGAACTTATTCAACACATAAACAACACAAAATTACCAACAAAATACACTTTAGCCTCATTCGACATCACTAATTTATACACAAATATACCAATTAATGAAGCACTTACTTATACACTCAATATAATTACTAAATCAAACAGAGTAATTGTTTTCGCTTTGTTTTTCGCACCACACTTGAAAAATATATAAACATTTTTTTTTCTGTAACGAATATTCCATCAAAGTCAACTTATTGTACATCTTTGGATTCAGAAAAATATTTTCTACCAGAAAAAAAATAAGAAAATATATGTAACCTTTTGAAAAAAAAAGTTGACTATCGCTGAAATGAATGCTGATTTTGAAAAAAAAACAAAATTAGGGCCCCTTTGTAGAACATGTGAAACCATTTAATCTTAGTTTTGTTCTTGGAAATCGGCCAATAAATAAAGGAGTTATGGCCAGCGGCGTTTTTTAGGAGACACCCTGTATATATATATATAAAATAATTGAAACACTTATTTAAGAAATGATTTTACATAAATCACCAAAATTAATACCCCAATAAAAATAATTTTCACACATTTTAATTCTTCCCCACACAAAAAAATTACATAAACACTAAATCATTTATACACATTATAACATTGAACACATAACAAATACTATACCTTTTGTAACAAATTTGACTCCAATTTTATTTATTTTTTTACAATAATTTACAAATTTAAAAAAAACAATTTTAAAAGTTGTGATTTGTACACATGGTACAATATTGCTTCTAAAGTTTCAGATTGAAATTATGGCAAAACTAAAGATAGGGTATATTCTCATTTTTGAATTTTCTGGTAGTGTTATGTGTACTTAATAACTTAGAATTAATAACTTATGTTTATAAACATATAATATTAAAATGTAAATGATTACTAATAAATGAATCATCAAAGTTCCAATCATGATTGTAATAAATTGGACATCCTATGTTTTACTTGAAATGACAATCGAATCGTTCACACTATAATCATCCTCTAATTTGATACAGCTGCAATTAGAATCATCCTTTTATTGATATGAAATCATGAGTTTGATTGGTGATTTTAGTTTAGCTGTAGAAAAAAAAACATATATAGAGTTGAGACACAGATTTGGGGGATGATTATGCTTGAGCCCACCCACCTACCCTTTGATTGTACTTGAATAATGACTAACACTTGTTCTACAATTGTTTTGAACATATAATATTAAAATGCTGATGATTTCTAATAAACGAATCGTCAAAGTTGCAATCATCATTGGACATCCTATGATTTACTTTAAATGATAATTGAATCGGAGGTTGGGTGGATGGGCACACTATAATCATCCTCTAATATGACACAGCTGCAACCAGAATCATCATTTTATTGACGCGAAATCATGAGTTTGGTGGATGATTAAAGTTTTGCTGTAGAAAATAAAGATAGAGGTATAGCTGATAAATATCAGATAAATTGAAACATCAAATTGAAAACATCAAATATTTCTACGAAATTTCGAAATTTTCTACCAAAAGTGCTACTGTAAATATTTCAGGTAAATTTTAAATTATTTATTCCAAAATTTCAATTGTTCTGTCAAAATTTCAATGAAAACAAGTAACATTCTAAAATTAAACGGAACAAGTTTGAAGACACTATACAAAATTTGCTCGTTGCCAAATGTTGAATATTCCTGTCAAATTTTCTTTTTTTTTCTGTGAAAATTAGAACGATTATTGTAAAAGGTTTAATGATTCAAGCTATATTTAATTGATTCTTTGAGTCATAATTTTACTTTCTGCTTATTTCAAAATTTAAATTAGTCTGACAAAACTTTAAAAATCATTGTAAATTTTCCAATTCCTATTCCAATTCCAATGGAATTCCAAAGAAGGAATTTCATCATTCTTGTTATTTGTATATCAAGACTAGTTTATAGTTTATAGCTATAAATATTTCAGCTAAATTTTAAATTATTTATTCCAAAATTTCAATTGTTCTGTCAAAATTTCAATAACAACGAATAACATTCTAAAATAAAACGGAACAAGTTTGAAGACACTATAAAAATGTATTCGCTGGCAAATTTTGAATTATTCCTGTCAAATTTTTGATTATTTATGTGAAATTTACAACGATTATTGTAAAAGGTTTAATGGTTCAAGCCATATTTAATTGATTATTTCCGTCATAATTTTATTTTCTGCTTATGTCAAAATTTCAATTAGTCTGACAAAACTTTAAAAATCACTGTAAATTTTCGAAATCCTATTTCAATTCCAATGGAATTCCAAAGAATATATATATATATATATATATATATATATATATATATATATATATATTAATATATTATTTTCTCTTCTATTCCTGTTTCTGCTGGTTCGTTCCATATGCCCTCCAATAGTATACTAAATTTTTCATTGGAAAAAAATTACAAATTTAGAAATATTTTTGTCATAGAGCAAGATCAATTTTAATTTTTAATATCTTCATATGGCTAAACATACAAACGTACGTGATAAATCTTTTTTATACATTTATATTTATTTTCAAAATGACAACAATTTATTTCACTAAAAATATATTTGATAACATTTTTCTATATATTTTTTTTATAATGACTGGTAAAATTTGGATAATAATAATAATTCACGCCACTCCACTAGTCACGGTTCATAAACTATTAAAATTCTAACAATAAAACTAATAAAATTATTTTCTGGATCCTTATTTTCAAAATTTTCTGTAATTTTTACAATATTTTAATAGTATTTAAGTAAATTTCAAATGAAATGCGGATGTTGAAAAGTTTGAGGATACAACTTTCTGCATCGACAAGTACTAATCAGCTATTACTGAAATTTCTGAAAATTTATTAATTGCATATTTAATATTAGATTTATATTTACTACACCTGAAACTAATTATCCTTAAAATTTGATAAGGTTTCAGTATTAAATAAGGGAGAAAATCGAGGATATAAATTTCTGCATTGATAAGTACTAGTTATCTATTACTGAAATTTCTGAATATTTATTACTTGCCCATTTAATATCAGATTTGTGTTTAGTACACGTGAAACTAATACTCCTAAAAAATTGACAAAGTTTCAGTATTAAATAAGTGAGAAAATCGAGGATATAACTTTCTGCATTGACAAGTACTAGATACCTATTACTGAAATATCTGAACATTTATTATTTGCATATTTAATATCAGATTTGTGTCTGGTATACCTAAAACTAATTCTCCTAATAATTTGACAAAGTTTGAGGATTAAATAAGTGAAACAATCGTGGATATAACTTTCTACATTGACAAGTACTAATTAGCTATTACTGAAATTTCTGAAAATGTATTAATTGCATATTTAATATTAAATTTGTGTTTAGTACACCTGAAACTAATTTTCCTGAAAATTTGACAAAGTTTCAGTATTAAATAAGTGAGAAAATCGAGGATATAACTTTCGACATTGACAAGTACAAATTAGCTATTACTGAAATATCTGAAAATTTAATAATCGCATATTTAATATTAGATTTGTGTTTAGTACACCTTAAACTTATTCTCACGAAAATTTGACAAAGTTTCAGCATTAAATAAGTTAGAAAATCGAGGATATAACTTTCTGCATTGACAAGTACTAATCAGCTATTATTGAAATTTCTGAAAATTTATTAATTGTATATTTAATATTAGATTTGTATTTAGTACACCTGAAACTAATTTTCCTGAAAATTTGACAAAGTTTCAGAATTAAATGAGTGAGTAAATCGAGTATAAAACTTTCTGCAGTGATAAGTACTAGTTAGCTATTATTGATATATCTGAAAATTTATTACTTGTATATTTAATATTAGATTTGTATTTAGTACACCTGAAACTAATTTTCCTGAAAATTTGACAAAGTTTCAGCATTAAATGAATTAGAAAATCGAGTATAAAACTTTCTACATTGACAAGTACTAATTAGCTATTACTGAAATTTCTGAAAATTTATTAATTACATATTTAATATCAGATTTGTGTTTAGTACATTTGAAACTTATGCTCCTGAAAATTTGAGAAAGTTTCAGTATTAAATACGTGAGAAATCGAGGATATAACTTTCTTCATTGATAAGTACTAGTTAGCTATTACTGAAATTTCTGAACATTTATTATTTGCATATTTAATATCAGATTTGTGTCTAGTATACCTAAAACTAATTCTCCTAAACATTTGACAACGTTTCAGGATTAAATAAGTGAGAAAATCTAGGATATAATTTTCAACATTGACAAATACTAATTAGCTACTGAAATTTCTGAAAATTTATTAATTGCATATTTAATATTAGATTTGTGTTAAGTACACTTGAAACTAATTCTCCTGAAAAGTTGACAAAGTTTCAGCATTGAATAAGTGAGAGAATCGAGGATAAAACTTTCTGCATTGATAAGTACTAGTTAGCAATTACTGAAATTTCTGAAAATTAGTATTTTCATTTTTTGCTCTGTTTTCTTCATCGCCTTATCCAATACAATTGCGAGAAGCAAAGTGCTTAGCATGCACCCTTGTTTTACTCGTTTCTTTGTTTCGAATTCTTTTGATTCCTCATTGTTTGTTCCCACAATATTTCTGTTTTCTTTGTACGTGTATTTTATTACATTTATTATTTACTCCTCTATTCCTCTTTCTGCTAATTCGTTCCATATGTGTGCTCTTCTTATTATGTCGAATGCATTTTTGAGATCTACGAAGCATATGTGCATTTCTCTGTTCTTCTTTTAATTAATGTTTTGCTTAGTTGTCTGGGTATGAAGATTTGGTCCTGCGTACTTCTCCCTCTTCTGAATCCGCAATGGCTGTCCTATATTGTTGTTTCTAGTTTGTCTTGCATCCTTTTGTTTCTAGTTTGTCTTGCATACTTTTGTTTCTAGTTTGTCTTGCATCCTTTTTTACCCTGGTCATTATCTTGGTATACTTGCTGGTGTGATTCCTCTGTAATTTTCGCATATTATTTTATTCCCTGTCTTATATATTGGTATAATTATTCCTTTATTCCATTCTCTTGGTGTTTCCCCGCTGCTTATTATGTCATTTATTAGAAAGAGCAAGTGTAGTAGGGGATACTCCACTATATATGCATGTGTGTCCGTTATTAGTTTTGTTTACCCTTTCCCTTTGAGTTTTGTTTGAGTAATTGCCAATAAATCTAGTCCTGTTTTTTCAAACTCCATTTCTAATTCTTCTTTTTTTCCTCTTAGGCTCCTAACATTCCAGGTTCCCATTTTCCATGTTGTTTCACTTTCTATTTTGGTTTGCATTTTTATATTTCCTTTGTGTAAGCCGTCCCGTTTGCTGTTGCCTATCAGTTTTTTTATTGTTACCTCTGATATTTTGCTGTTCCATCTATACTCTTTTTCATTTATTATTAGCTTCTGGTATCCCGTTCTTACCGTTTTCCCTTTATCTCTTTCCTGTTTCCAATCTCTCTAATCTATTTCTGTATTCGCCTTTAATTTTTGGTCGAATTATAATTAATCAATTAATAAAATGTTTTTTCGTATATTTTTCTGACTGATTGCGACCCCCCGGTTGAGAGACTTTGGTCAAACTATCGATACTATCGACAGTGCTATTGATATTTCTCGACGGTTAAATTTATTAGCAATGAATTTGTAATCAAAGCTCTTTCAGAAGTGGCTTTCCTCTTCGGCATTTTTTTGATTTACTTCACGGGAGATTAATTGAGCAAACAGCTCTGACCGAGTGGGTTTGAGGGCGGTTCTGGGTGCTTGCTTTTTAAACAAACCGTCAATTAAGCCCGCCCCAGTAGTGCAAATTGCAGTTTCGTCGATGACAAAAAAAAAACAAAAAAACTTTGGGCCTTGGCTCGGCGCATGCATATGTTCTTAAACCACGGCACACGGGGGGCGGCATGTGGGGCCCCATTGACTCGCTCGCCCCATACTATTTACCCATTCTTTATCCCAGTGCGCGAAATGCTCGTATAGGACCTCCTATGCGGACCTCCAAACAGTGCACATTGTTTAAAGTCAGGGACCCCCAAGGCGCTGACAAAACGGACCCCCCTAGGTGGAAATGGTCGTTTAGCGACCGGCCCGTCGTTGTGTTTGTCAAATATGTGTGCTACAGAGTTATTTGCCGTGAAATCGTCCGCGGGAAAAGTTTTCGAGGAGGTTTTTGTTGGGCCGATGGAGACGTCGGCCGGTGCCTTAATTACGAGGGCAGATGATTTGCGACGGTTCTACCATTTATGGACCACCGCCAGATTTATTGCCCAACTTTTAATTCGGCAAAATCGGCCAAGGAAAATGTTTATTTTCCTCCTACGGGGCTTCGGACTAATGAAAATCCCACACATGCCTTCACTCTGGCTGTGATGAGAGTGTGCACATCCGCGATCGCGTATATTAAATTCCGCATCGGAGGTTGCCATGCATATAATAATAATGCCAAGGCGGGATATCGAAGCCCCCCGGCGGTATAAAGTGCAGAGAGGCCACCCCGGGTTGCATTGTCTCGCATTACACGTGCTGTGGCCCCCTTATTGCGACATGTGTGTTGACTGCCACGGCTACTGCACTGCACTTCACATGCACGTTGAAGAAGCGTGCCCCCTCTCAAGAACAACTCTTTGGGGCACGAGAGCGCTCATTTGTTCCTTCTTCCGCGTTTTGACACTTCAAAAGTGTTCAACATGTGTTCTCACGAGAGCTCGATATGAATTTTAAACGTTAAAGTCTTTCGCACCTCTTTGGACGCAAACATACCTTGAGGCCCACCAAAATTTAGTTTAACATTATTAACAACAAAACAACAAAACAACAAACAACAAAACAACAAAATAACATTATTTTAAGACAATATGTTAGATTTCCGGAAAATAACCATCATCAGAGGCATCTACAAAGAATACAATAAATTAATTAGGTTAAATATAAAATTTGATTGTTATTGAACCAAAAACCATTCTATGGAACACTAAAGCAACTAAAACAAAAACACAACATGATGAACATAAAATATAAAAATGGAACAATTATCACAAATGAAGGCAAGATAATGGAAAGATTGAGACAATATTTCAAAGAATTAATCGAACAGGAGCAAGAAGCAATAAAAAAACCAGGACTAAGTTGCAACACTCAAATATGCCAGTTAGAACTCATTGAAACAAACAACTTTTCTTAGTTAAAATTTTTGAGTTCGAGCCCAAGTTCATAGTTGTTGGCGTTCTTTTGTTTTTCGAAAAATCGTCATTACTCCCTTATTTTGAGGAATATTTAAAAAATACAAAAACGTTCTATTTGATCAAATAACAAAATGGCGACCGAAGAAAAATTTCGAAACAAGATATTTTGAAAATCACTCGGTTGATTTTTGAAAATAAAACATTTATGAAATCCTTAAACTATATTATAACATTTGTGTGAAACATTTTTTTCGATCTGTCCGAAAAAGTTATTATTCAAATTGAATTACAAGATACATTTTAACAAACTGAAACAATCATTTAAAACAAAAAAAGGCTAACCTTAAGTTAGGCCATTAAACAAGTTGAGGCACGTGTTTTCTAGTTTGTACGTTCAAATTTAAATACTTTTTGATCTTGTTCTTCAGAAATTTCTGCTTTATCTTGAAAAGTTTCTATCATTTGTGTGCGTATTTTGCATAATTTGTATATAAAAATGCTTAATTATCAAAACAGATAAATGTTATAAGATAGTTCAAGGATTTTATAAATGTTTTATTTTCAAAAGTCGATCGATTGGTTTTCAAAATATCTTGGTTAGAAATTTTTGATCGGTCGCCATTTTGTTATTTGATAAAATAGAAAATTATTGTAAATACAAATGTTTTAGAGAACCGAAAGCGCATGTTGAACGTTTTTGTATTTTTTTAATATTTCTCAAAATAAGGGAGTAATGACGATTTTTCAAAAAACAAAAGAGCGCCGATAACTATGAACTTGGGCTCCAATTCAAAAATTTTAACTAAGAAAAGTTGTTTATTTCAATGAGTTTTAACTGCCATTTTCGGGTGTTACAACTTGGTATTAACACCCTGTATAATACTGAAACTTTATCAAATTTTAAGTTGTTACACTTTCCAATAGTCTACAATGCAAAGTCTATTGCAAATAAAAATATGATAATATTGAGGTTCATTTTTTTACAATTATGATTTTAAATTTGATGATTCATTTGTTAGTAATCATCTGCATTTTAATAATATATTCTTAAAAAAATATAGATGAAGTATTAATCATTATTCAAGTAAAATTGGGGAATGGGTGGGTGGGCTCAAGTATAATCATCCCCCAAATTCTGCGTGTCAGCTATACCTGTAGGTATTATTTCTACATCAAAACTTTAATCACCTATGAAACTCATGATTTCGTGTCAATAAAATAATGATTCTAATTGCAGCTGTATCAAATTAGAGGATGATTATAGTGTGAACGATTCGATTGTCATTTCAAGTAAAACATAGGATGTCCAATTTATTACAATCATGATTGTAACTTTGATGATTCATTTATTAGTAATCAGTTACATTTTTATATTATATGTTTAAAAACAATTGTAGAACAAGTGTTATTCATTATTCAAGTATAATTGATGATGGGTGGGTGGGCACAAGTATAATCATCCCCTAAATTCTGCGTCTCAACTATATCTGTATTTTTTCTACAACAAAACTTTAATCACCCTTCAAACTCATGATTACGTGTCAATGAAATGATGATTCTAATCGTAGCTGTATCAAATTAGAGGATGATTATATGTGCCCACCCACCCACCCTCCCTCCAATTAAAATTTCTTGAAAATTAAACCATAGGGTGTCGAATTTCTTGCAACGATGATTGGAACTTTGATGATACGTTTATTAGTAATCATTTACATTTGAATATTATATGTTTAAAAACAATTGTAGAACAAGTGTTAGTCATTATTCAAGTACAATTGGGGGTGGGTGGGTGGGCACAAGTATAATCATCCACTAAATTCTGCGTCTCAGCTATATCTCTATTGTTTCTGCAACAAAACTTTAATCACCCATCAAACTCATGATTACGTGTCAATGAAATGATGATTCTAATTGTAGCTGTATCAAATTAGAGGATGATTATATGTGCCCACCCACCCACCCTCCAATTAAAATTTCTTGAAAATTAAACCATAGGGTGTCGAATTTCTTGCAATGATGATTGGAACTTTGATAATTCGTTTATTAGTAATCATTTACGTTTGAATATTATATGTTTAAAAACAATTATAGAACAAGTGTTAGTCATTATTCAAGTACAATTGGGGGTGGGTGGGTGTGCACAAGTATAATCATCCCCCAAATTCTGCGTCTCAACTATATTTGTATTATTTCTGCAACAAAACTTAAATCAGCTATCAAACTCATGATTTCGTGTTAATAAAATGATTATTCTAAGATAGTCACTCACATTCATATTCAGATATTCTTAATACACTTAATACACTTAATACTATACACTACTCTTAATACTAGACTTACTACTACACGTAATACACTTAACACTACAGACTACTCTTAATACTTGACTTACTACTACACTTAATACACTTAACACTACACACGACTCTTAATACTAGACTTACTACTACACTTAATACACTTAACACTACACACGACTCTTAATACTAGACTTACTACTACACTTAATACACTTAATACTACACACTACTCTTAATACTAGACTTACTACTACACTTAATACACTTAATACTACACACTACTCTTAATACTAGACTTACTACTACACTTAATACACTTAATACTACACACTACTCTTAATACTAGACTTACTACTACACTTAATACACTTAATACTACACACTACTCTTAATACTAGACTTACTACTACACTTAATACACTTAATACTACACACTACTCTTAATACTAGACTTACTACTACACTTAATACACTTAATACTACACACTACTCTTAATACTAGACTTACTACTACACTTAATACACTTAATACTACACACTACTCTTAATACTAGACTTACTACTACACTTAATACACTTAATACTACACACTACTCTTAATACTAGACTTACTACTACACTTAATACTACCAGAAAATTAAATAATCAGAATATACCTCATCTCTAGTTTTTCTATAATTTCAATCTCAAACTTTAGAAGCAATATTGTACCATGTATACATTTCCCAACTTTTACAATTGATTTTTTTTACATACGTTTGGTAGTTTAGCGACATTTATATTTCACACAATTATTATTTTATTATTTTCATGTACAATATATATGTATATGCCTATGTATCATGTACATCTGTACTAACAATGAAAAATAAAGATTATTATTATTAAGTAGACTTGGGACTATTGTATAATGCAATAAACAGAAAATAATCAATCTCTAAATTTTCCGGAAAACGCATCAGAAGTCAGTGGAGTAATATGTAGGCAAGGGAAAGGGCAAGGAGCATTAATGATATTTATTTCAAAAACTGTGGCATATGAAATTAAAAGTTTTCACAAAGTCATTAAGTACCCTTAATCCTACTAGAAAATGCAATATTGAGATTATACCCCATCTCTAGTTTTTCCGGAATTTTAATCCGAAGTATATTTTACTATTGATACATTTCACAATTTTTTGAATTGATTTTTATTGGTCCTGTTGTACAATTTTTATTAACTTTGATCCTGGTTCAGTTTCTATGGTCCAGACTATGGTCCTATCCTAGGTAACTGAACCATGGTTAAAATGTTAATCCAAGATTGTACAACTGCATCTTTCATATATTTGGTAGTTCAGTGATATTCAAATTTCACACAATTTGATCCAAGATTGTAAAACTGAACCTTACATACATTTGATAGTTCAGTGACATTCAAATTTTACACAATTATTAAGAAAGCTTGTAACTATTGGAAAATGTAATAAACAAAATATACCCCATCACTAGATTTTCCGGAAAATGAATCTCAAATCATTGGAGTAATATGTAGACAAGTAAAATATTGAACATTTGTGATGTAGTTTTCAAAAACAGATTCAAATTTCACACAATTTGATCCAAGATTGTACAACTGAACCTTACATACGTTTGGTAGTTCAGTGACATTAAAATTTTACACAATTATTAAGTAAACTTGTAACTATTGGAAAATGTAATAAACAAAATATATACCATCTCTAGATTTTCCTGAAAATGAATCTCAAATCATTGGAGTAATATGTAGACAAGTAAAATATTGAACATTTGTGATGTAGTTTTCAAAAACAGATTCAAATTTCACACAATTTGATCCAAGATTGTACAACTGAACCTTACATACATTTGATAGTTCAGTGACATTAAAATTTTACACAATTATTAAGTAAACTTGTAACTATTGGAAAATGTAATAAACAAAATATACCCCATCTCTAGATTTTCCGGAAAATCAATCTGAAATCATTGGAGTAATTTGTAGACAAGGAAAATATTGAACATTTGTGATGGATTTTTCAAAAACAGATTCAAATTTCACACAATTTGATCCAAGATTGTACAATTGAACCTTACATACATTTGATAGTTCTGTGACCTTAAAATTTTACACAATTATTAAGTAAACTTGTAACTATTGGAAAATGTAATAAACAAAATATTTCCCATCTCTAGATTTTCCGGAAAATGAATCTCAAATCATTGGAGTAATATGTAGACAAGGGAAATATTGAAAATTTGTGATGTATTTTTCAAAAACAGATTCAAATTTCACACAATTTCATCCAAGATTGTACAACTGAACCTTACATACGTTTGGCAGTTCAGTGACATTAAAATTTTACACAATTATTAAGTAAACTTGTAACTATTGGAAAATGTAATAAACAAAATATATACCATCTCTAGATTTTCCTGAAAATGAATCTCAAATCATTGGAGTAATATGTAGACAAGTAAAATATTGAACATTTGTGATGTAGTTTTCAAAAACAGATTCAAATTTCACACAATTTGATCCAAGATTGTACAACTGAACCTTACATACATTTGATAGTTCAGTGACATTAAAATTTTACACAATTATTAAGTAAACTTGTAACTATTGGAAAATGTAATAAACAAAATATACCCCATCTCTAGATTTTCCGGAAAATCAATCTGAAATCATTGGAGTAATTTGTAGACAAGGAAAATATTGAACATTTGTGATGGATTTTTCAAAAACAGATTCAAATTTCACACAATTTGATCCAAGATTGTACAATTGAACCTTACATACATTTGATAGTTCTGTGACCTTAAAATTTTACACAATTATTAAGTAAACTTGTAACTATTGGAAAATGTAATAAACAAAATATTTCCCATCTCTAGATTTTCCTGAAAATGAATCTCAAATCATTGGAGTAATATGTAGACAAGTAAAATATTGAACATTTGTGATGTAGTTTTCAAAAACAGATTCAAATTTCACACAATTTGATCCAAGATTGTACAACTGAACCTTACATACATTTGATAGTTCAGTGACATTAAAATTTTACACAATTATTAAGTAAACTTGTAACTATTGGAAAATGTAATAAACAAAATATACCCCATCTCTAGATTTTCCGGAAAATCAATCTGAAATCATTGGAGTAATTTGTAGACAAGGAAAATATTGAACATTTGTGATGGATTTTTCAAAAACAGATTCAAATTTCACACAATTTGATCCAAGATTGTACAATTGAACCTTACATACATTTGATAGTTCTGTGACCTTAAAATTTTACACAATTATTAAGTAAACTTGTAACTATTGGAAAATGTAATAAACAAAATATTTCCCATCTCTAGATTTTCCGGAAAATGAATCTCAAATCATTGGAGTAATATGTAGACAAGGAAAATATTGAACATTTGTGATGTATTTTTCACAAACAGATTCAAATTTCACACAATTTGATCCAAGATTGTACAACTGAACCTTACATACATTTGGTAGTTCAGTGACATTAAAATTTTACACAATTATTAAGTAAACTTGTAACTATTGGAAAATGTAATAAAGAAAATATACCCCATCTCTAGATTTTCCGAAAAATGAATCTCAAATCAGTGGAGTAATATGCAGACAAGGGAAATTTTGAACATTTATCATGTATTTTTTAAAAACTGTGGCTTATGAATTTAATTTTCCTACAAGATTATTAAGTATGCCTAATACTACTAGACATTGCAAAATTCAAAATATACTCCATCTCTAGTTTTTCCTGAATTTTAATCTGAAACTTTCGAAGCAATATTGCACCATGTAAACATTTCACTTTTAGTATTGATTGTTTTAACATACTTTTAATAATTTAATAAAAAAAATTAATAAATAATTCAAATTTTACACGATATTTTAAGTAGGCTTTAAGACTATTGGAAAATGCAAAAATCAGAATATACCCTATCTCTAGATTTTCCGGAAATTTAATCTGAAATATATATATATATATATATATATATATATATATATATATATTATATACAGTTAAAACTCCTTAAATGTTATATTTCCTCTTAACAACTCTCTATAAGAGCAACTATTTTTGTATTACATTTGACGGATCTCACGTTAAGTGGTTTTTATTTTCTAATCCGACTCCATTCTAATATCGAAAAAAACAATAACGTAAAAATGTTGTTGTTGCATTTAATGAATTTTTACTGTATTTTGTTTTAGAAATATTATAATGGAATAGATTAGTGACGTATTTTCTTAAAATAATGTTCTTTTGTTGTTAATTAATTTTTGGTGTGCCTCAAAATATGTTTGCGGCTTGGACATTCAAAAATTTCTTTTATCAGTGACATGAATTTTACTTTTCTTAATTAGAAATTATTCATACTTTTGTACTAATGTGCAATAATATTCTGTTATTCTGTTATTTCTGTTTTTATCTGTATCGCAAATACAGTTAACATTATATATCACCGTCTGCTCTTGCCATCTATAGACTGTCGTAAGTACTGCAGGAATCGATTAATAAAGTAGTACATGGTATTATTTCTAGAGCGTTCGTAGACATAATTTTAGCGGAAAAAACCGTAAATACATTGGCTTGGATCGTTTTGGTATTTTGACTTGGAAATTATGGTGAAATTTAAATTATGTAGGAGAATAAATTATTAACTTTCTTATTTTATAAGCGAATGAATTAATAATATTATTGACAAATTTAATATTGTATTCAACTTTAATAACTAATGAAATATAATTGAACCTCATAAATTAGCAGTCATGGGGTTATTAATATATTTTGTCCACGACCATCTCATAATAGACTTATTATACTTGTGTTTCCTCAATTATAATAATATCTATTAATCACTAACAGATCCATTAATCACTACCAGCAGTGATCATTATTCACTACTGAAATGTAAGATTTTGTGTGATTTTTACTTGTAATTTTAAAATAATCTAAATGTAGCATTACGTTATTTAAACCAGGTACTCGAGCAATATATCTCTATATTTGATAGACTTATTATACTTATGTTTCCTCAATTATAATAATATCCATTAATCACTACCATATCCATGAATCACTACCAGCAGTGATCATTATTCACTACTGAAATGTAAGATTTTGTGTGATTTTTACTTGTAATTTTAAAATAATTTAAATGTCGCATTACGTTATTTAAACCAGGTACTCGAGCAATATATCTCTATATTTGATAGACTTATTATACTTATGTTTCCTCAATTATAATAATATCTATTAATCACTAACAGATCCATTAATCACTACCAGCAGTGATCATTATTCACTACTGAAATGTAAGATTTTGTGTGATTTTTACTTGTAATTTTAAAATAATCTAAATGTCGCATTACGTTATTTAAACCAGGTACTCGAGCAATATATCTCTATATTTGATAGACTTATTATACTTATGTTTCCTCAATTATAATAATATCTATTAGTCACTAACAGATCCATTAATCACTACCAGCAGTGATCATTATTCACTACTGAAATGTAAGATTTTGTGTGATTTTTACTTGTAATTTTAAAATAATTTAAATGTCGCATTACGTTATTTATACCAGGTACTCGAGCAATATATCTCTATATTTGATAGACTTATTATACTTATGTTTCCTCAATTATAATAATATCTATTAATCACTACCAGATCCATTAATCACTACCAGCAGGGATCATTATTCACTACTGAAATGTAAGATTTTGTGTGATTTTTACTTGTTATTTTAAAATAATCTAAATGTAGCATTACGTTATTTAAACCAGGTACTCGAGCAATATATCTGGTGTGATTTTTACTTGTAATTTTAAAATAATTTAAATGTCGCATTGCGTTATTTAAACCAGGTACTCGAGCAATATATCTCAGACATTTTGCCGGTTTAGACGTTTAGACCATGGCACTTCTATGGCAGCAATAACTAACCATCTATACTCATCACTCGCCTGGCGGCTCGCTCCGTTAACGTCATTCTCGTGATTAATAGCCATAATTATACGCTCGCTGTATAATATCCTATTATCCAATACAACCATATTCGACCATAATTCTACTGATTTCTAATTACAACTATTCTAATTATTCAGTTTATGATGATTTCAGTTGAATTATGTACCCTATAACTCACTAGTGACTATACTCGTCACTCGCCTGGCGGCTCGCTCCGTTAATGTCGTCCTCGTGATTAATAGCCATAATTATATGTTCGCTGTATAATATCCTATTATCCAATACAACCATATACGACCATAAGTCTACTAATATCTAATTACAACTATTCTAATTATTCAGTTTATGATGATTTCAGTTGAATTATGTACCCTATAACTCACTAGTGAGTTATAAACAATTCATAACTCACTCTCACTGGAATCGACTCCAATCGACGTTCAAATTAATTTTCATAATTCCAGTTTTCAAATTGTTTTATCCATTTTACTAGTTAATGTTTATTTATTTCTACATGACTTTATACATAACTTTATAGAACAAAGTCGAACCTATAATCAGGAAAGAATAAGAACAATAAATAATATATTATAAAATAATATAATCTTTAAATTATATAGAACTACCAGTAAGTACTCCAAAAGCATATAATTATTGAGCAAATGTAATAATAGAGAATATTTATTAGCAAAAAACGCTACATAATATACAAAATTTCAACAAACTATATAAATTAAAACGATTAAATATTCCTCCTAATATGACTTTTCTATTACTAAGTAAAAGCCTAATATCGCGCAATCATCGCAATAAAAGATAATAAAGTCGTTCGAATGTGTATTTAAACAGCCATCGAACTCAGATTTACTTTCCGATTATATGCATGCGTGTTAAGGCTCTAGAATGTTACAATACATGGATTCACAAAGTGGTTACTACATCGACTCGTTTGGTCGATACTGTGCAGTTCAGGGTTAATAAATTTGCAAGTCGGAAATAGCTATTTATTCACCAAGGGCGTTACTAGGACGATTACGCCCGGAGAATTATTATATCCAGCCCGAGGGCTTTAGCCCGAGAGATGGATACCGTTCGATTGGCGTAATCATCGTAGTAATGCCCTTGGTGCATACAAGATTTGTTTTCACCTTTTCTTTTCTTAGTATGGAAAATACACTGCAGGGCGTAATGAATAAAAGAAAATGAAAATTGTAGTTGCTATTTGTGTGTTTTCTTTTGTTGTTTTGTTGACATTTTGTATATTATGTAGCCTTTTTTTGCTAATAAATATTCTTTATTATTATTATTATTATAATTCATAACGCCAAAATTTATTTTTATAATATTATTTATGATTCCTTTAACTTTAAAAAATAGATTTAGATTAAATCAATTTATATATTTTATTATATTTATATATTTTTTTTAAATAGAAAATATTTAAATTTAAAAACAAATGTTGTTTTTTTATTTATTTTTGGTGTCTTCTTCACCTTACTAGACTAGTTTCAAAACAAAATGTCAAAACATTTCTAAAAATCTTATCTAATATCATATATTTTGAACTCAAAAAAGTTAACACCTCTGAAGATGGCAGAAAAATAGCCGAAACTAGTCTAGTAAGGTGAAGAATACATAATAAAAATAATAAAACAACAAAACATCTTTATATCTAAACATATAAACTACCAGTAAGTAAGAAGGAAGAAAATAATAAAAATTATTTATTTTAATATTTCAATGAAATTTTTTGGGTATTAAAAATATTTTAGAAAAATCCTTGGAGTGACTTTATTGTCAGTCCAATAAAGAAGGAATAAAACAATACAAAATATAATTATAACTGGTATCCAAAATGAATGAAACTATAACAAAATTAAAATAAATTATTTTTATAAATATTTATAAATTAGTTTATTCCTTGATATTTTCAATATTACCCCTCGACATTTACTCTTTTTTTAACTAGTTTTATGAAAATCGCAAAATCAAGTTTTTGGAATTTTTAATACAAATTGGAACATTTTGATTGTGTTATTCTGAGGAAACTTATTAGGACTCCTGTGAAGTGATTTTAATACAAACAAATGCATGTTTGCTTTCTACTGGCCGTACATAATTTACCCTAATAAAAACACAATTAATTTAATGCAAGACGCGAATAAAGAAAACATCGTTAAATTGATGCACCTAGAAAACTACAAAATAAGTACATATTACATCAATCTATATCAAATCTATACAGCGAAACAATGCTGACTCAAAAGTATGCCTAACTCATATAATATAATTAAAGCTGACTAATGAAGCTAATTTGTTAAATTCGATATGTGGCAGTTCTAACTAAAGATATTAGTAATTACAAAAGTGAGTACATTCATCTTAAGTATTTTTAGAAAATAATATTAATTAAGTAAAGTATCTGAATGAACTATCAACTAACGACTTCGTAAAGAACTAAATAATAATTAGTCTGTAGAAGTTAATGACAATGGCTATTTTATTCGATAACAAATATCTCTGTAGTGACCAAATTACATATAATTTTGAAAATCATGCCACTATTTCGTTAGAAAATATATGACAATCGTTAAAACCATTAATGCTCTAAATTTTAACTGAAAATTATGTTTATACGAAATGATTTCATGTATTTTATAAATTCGTCCCAATAAATATTAGTCAATTGTTAAATTTTTCTGATTTTAATTTTACTTCATAAATTCGTCCCAAAAATATTTGTAAATCAGTCAAATTTAAATGCTCTAAATTTTGAAACATTCTAAAAAACACGCATTTAATTATTTCTAAAAAAATATTGTTATGATTATTCTATTGAAGTTTCAATTGGAATTGAAAATAGTTTTATACATTCTTCTTAATTTTTTTTTGTAAATTACAGAAACTCTAAATATTTTAATAATTACTATCAAAATAACATGAAAATTATACTTTTTGTTGCATATTTTCACATATTCTAACAAAATTTACGTTTTTTTTTTTACTTTGACAGCACCCATTGTTATTGTTAGTTGCCATTGAAATAATTGAGAAGACATTAATTGAATTTTGTTCAGTGTTCACTGAAATTTTGACATAAGTATTAGATTTCAGAAACTGCCATCAAAATTCCAATGATAACAATCAACATTACAGATTATTGTACTTTTTTAATTATTTTTCCCAAGGTTTCATTTATTCGACAAATTTCCATTGCTATCTGCTAAAATTGCAATAGTTATTGCCAAAATATGGAATTTTGATACTGATCAATAACATTTTGATAGATATATTATTAAAAAAGTAGCATTTCAAACGTATGTTATATTTTACACTAAAAATTGAAAATTTATTTAGAAATACTCTTTGGAACCCAAACAGTATTACTGTAACTTTAGTAATATTTGAAAATTGATTAGTAATTTCAGAATTTTTTTCAGTAAATTTTTAATTATTCCCTTAAATTTCAAAAACCAGTGTTGAAATATCAACATGATTACTGTGAAATTTTCAAGTGTTTCTGTAAACATTTGAATTATTCCCTTAAATTTAAAAGACTAGTGTTGAAATATCAATATGATTACTGTCAAATTTTCAATTGTTTCTGTAAACATTTGAATTATTCTGTCAAAATTTTAACTGTCATAGTTTTATATATTCTTCTTAATTTTTTTTGCAAAATTTCATAAACTGAAAATTTCAATGATTAGTATCAAAATAACTCTGATTATTTATACTTTAGTTGCATATGTTCACTTAATCTGTCAAAATTTTTCGTTAAGACTTTGACCGCAGCCATTTTCATTATTTGTTATCATTGAAATAATTTAAATTTTGTATGTGTTAACTCAAATTTTACTTACTAATTAAAAATTTGTCAAAATAATTTATAAATATACAGTAGATGAGATTTTAACAGTAATAAATGAAATTCGTTATCACTTTTCAATTATTCTGTCAAAATTGACGTATTTTTTAAACTTTGACAGCAGCCATTTGTATTGTTTGTTAGCATTGGTTTGATTGAAAATTTGACAGTAATTGAAATTTTTTAAGTGTTCTCAAATTTGATATACTAATTCAAAAATTGTCACAAATAATTTAAATGTGTACAGTTAATCATTGAAATTTTGACAGTAATAAATTAAATTTGTGGTAATTTCCAGTTAAAATTTAGAGCATTCGTGGTTTTAAATTTGTTTGATTTACAAATATTTTTTTTGGCGAATTTATTATTCAAAACTAAATCACAAAAAAATTAACGATTGGCTAATATTTTTCGGGACGAATTTATAAAATATATGATATCATTGCGTATAAAGATAATTTTCAGTTAAAATTTAGAGCATTTGAATTTGACAGATTTACAAATCTTTTTTGGGGCGATTCAAAACTAAATCACAAAAAATTAGCGATTTACTAATATTTTTTGGGACGAATTTATAAAATATATGATATTTTTGCGTATAAAGATAATTTTCAGTTAAAATTTAGAGCATTCGTGGTTTTAAATTTGACTGATTTACAAATATTTTTTGAGGCGAATTTATTATTCAAAACTAAATCACAAAAAATTAACGATTGACTAATATTTTTTGGGATGAATTTATAAAGTAAATTATAAAGTATTGGGTATAAAGATAATTTTCAGTTAAAAAAATCACGAAAATTTAACGATTGACTAATATTTTTTGGGACAAATTTATAAAATATATGATATTATTGCCTATAAACATAATTTTTAGTTAAAATTTAGAGCATTCATGGTTTCAAATTTGACTGATTTGCAAATCTTTTTTGGTTCAAATTTATGAATCAAAATTAAAATCACAAAAAATTGTTTTGCATGTTTTTAATTATTTCTAAAAAAATATTGTTATGTTTATTTTATTGAAGTTCAATTGGAATTGAAAATAGTTTTGTATATTCTTCTTAAATTTTTTTGGTAAATTTCAGAAACTCTAAATATTTTAATAATTACTATCAAAATAACATGAAAATTATACTTTTTGTTGCATATTTTCACGAATTGTTTCTGTAAACATTTGAATTATTCTGCCAAAATTTTTACTAAAATTTACCAAAAAAATTTAAGAGGAATATATAAAACTATTTTCAATTCCAATTGAAACTTCAATAGAATAATCATAACAATATTTTTTTAGAAATAATTAAAAAGATGTAAAACAATTTTTTGTGATTTTAATTTTGATTCATAAATTTGAACCAAAAAAGATTTGCAAATCAGTCAAATTTGAAACCATGAATGCTCTAAATTTTAACTGAAAATTATGTTTATAGGCAATAATATCATATATTTTATAAATTTGTCCCAAAAAATATTAGTCAATCATTAAATTTTCGTGATTTTTTTAACTGAAAATTATCTTTATACGCAATAATATCATATATTTTATAAATTCGTCCCAAAAAATATTAGCCAATCGTTAATTTTTTTGTGATTTAGTTTTGAATAATAAATTCGCCAAAAAAAATATTTGTAAATCAAACAAATTTAAAACCACGAATGCTCTAAATTTTAACTGGAAATTACCACAAATTTAATTTATTACTGTCAAAATTTCAATGATTAACTGTACACATTTAAATTATTTGTGACAATTTTTGAATTAGTATATCAAATTTGAGAACACTTAAAAAATTTCAATTACTGTCAAATTTTCAATCAAACCAATGCTAACAAACAATACAAATGGCTGCTGTCAAAATTTAAAAAAAACGTCAATTTTGACAGAATAATTGAAAAGTGATAACAAATTTCATTTATTACTGTTAAAATCTCATTTACTGTATATTTATAAATTATTTTGACAAATTTTTAATTAGTATGTAAAATTTGAGGTAACACACAAAAAATTTAAATTATTTCAATGATAACAAATAATGAAAATGGCTGCGGTCAAAGTCTAAACGAAAAATTTTGGCAGATTAAGTGAACATTTGCAACTAAAGTATAAATAATCATAGTTATTTTGATACTAATCATTGAAATTTTCACAGTTTATGAAATTTTGCAAAAATAAATTAAGAAAAATATATAAAACTATGACAGTAAAAATTTTGGCAGAATAATTCAAATGTTTACAGAAACAATTGAAAATTTAAGAGTAATCATATTGATATTTCAACACTAGTCTTTTAAATTTAAGGGAATAATTCAAATGTTTACAGAAACACTTGAAAATTTGACAGTAATCATGTTGATATTTCAACACTAGTTTTTGAAATTTAAAGGAATAATAAAAATTTGCTGAAAATATTTCTGAAATTCCTAATCAATTTTCAAATATTACTAAAGTTACAGTAATACTCTTTGGGTTCCAAAGAGTATTTCTAAATAAATTTGCAATATTTAGTGTAAAATATAACATACGTTTGAAATGCTACTTTTTTAATAATATATCTATCAAAATGTTATTGATCAGTATCAAAATTCCATATTTTGGCAATGACTATTGCAATTTTAGCAGATAGCAATGGAAATTTGTCGAATAAATGAAACCTTGGGAAAAATAATTAAAAAAGTACAATAGTCTGTAATTTTGATTGTTATCATTGGAATTTTGATGGCAGTTTCTGAAATTTGGCAAAAAATATTTCACAGAAATTTATAAAACTACGACAGTAACTATTTTTACAGAATAGCTAAGCTATTAGCGAAGCTATTACTTGTATGACCTTTTTCATTTGTTTACATGTGTAATTTAATATGATCTGTGCAAGACTTACTGCTGTCTAGACATCAATAAACTATTATTATAATTATTATTATAAATTAAAATTTTTACAGAAATAATTGAAAATTTTACAGTAATCGTTGATATTTCAACACCAGTCATTGAAATTTAAAGGAATAATTAAAAAGTTCATTGAAGTAAATATTTTAATTATTTATGACAAATTTTTAATTATTACTTATGTCAAAATTTCAGTGAACACTGAACAAAATTCAATTATTGTCTTCTCAATTATTTCAATGGCAACAAACAATAACAATGGGTGTTGTCAAAGTCTAAAAAAAACGTAAATTTTGATAGAATACGTGAAAATATGCAACAAAAAGTATAATTTTCATGTTATTTTGATAGTAATTATTAAAATATTTAGAGTTTCTGATATTTACCAAAAAAATTTGAGAAGAATATATAAAACTATTTTCAATTCCAATTGAAACTTCAATAGAACAATCATAACAATATTTTTTTAGAAATAATTAAAAACATGCAAAACAATTTTTTGTGATTTTAATTTTGATTCATAAATTTGCACCAAAAAAGATTTGCAAATCAGTCAAATTTGAAACCATGAATGCTCTAAATTTTAACTGAAAATTATGTTTATAAGCAATAATATCATGTATTTTATAAATATGTCCCAAAAAATATTAGTCAATCGTTAAATTTTCGTGATTTTTTTAAATGAAAATTATCTTTATTCGCAATAATATCATATATTTTATAAATTCATCCCAAAAAATATTAGCCAATCGTTATTTTTTTGTGATTTAGTTTTGAATAATAAATTCGCCCCAAAAAATATTTGTAAATCAGTCAAATGTAAATGCTCTACATTTTAACTGAAAATTATCGTTCTTCGCAATAATATCATATATTTTATAAATTCGTCCCAAAAAATATTAGCAAATCGTTCATTTTTTGTGGTTTTAAGTTTGATTCATAAATTCGCCCCAAAAATATTTGTAAATCAGTCGAATTTAAAATCACGAATGCTCTAAATTTTAACTGGAAATAACCACAAATTTAATTTATTACTGTCAAAATTTCAATGATTAACTGTACACATTTAAATTATTTGTGACAATTTTTGAATTAGTATATCAAATTTGAGAACACTTAAAAAATTTCAATTACTGTCAAATTTTCAATCAAACCAATGCTAACAAACAATACAAATGGCTGCTGTCAAAATTTAAAAAAAACGTCAATTTTGACAGAATAATTGAAAACTGATAACAAATTTCATTTATTACTGTTAAAATCTCATTTACTGTATATTTATAAATTATTTTGACAAATTTTTAATTAGTATGTAAAATCTGAGTTAACACATAAAAAATTTAAATTATTTCAATGATAACAAATAATGAAAATTGCTGCGGTCAAAGTCTAAACGAAAAATTTTGGCAGATTAAGTGAACATTTGCAACTAAAGTATAAATAATCATAGTTATTTTGATACTAATCATTGAAATTTTCAGGTATGAAATTTTGCAAAAAAAAATTAAGAAGAATATATAAAACAATGACTAAAAATTTTGACAGAGTAATTCAAAGGTTTACAGAAACAATTGAAAATTTGACAGTAATCATATTGATATTTCAGCACTAGTCTTTTAAATTTAAGGGAATAATTCAAATGTTTACAGAAACACTTGAAAATTTGACAGTAATCATGTTGATATTTCAACACTAGTTTTTGAAATTTGAGGGAATAATTAAAAATTTACTGAAAAAATTTCAGAAATTCCTAATCAATTTTCAAATATTACTAAAGTTACAGTAATACTCTTTGGGTTCCAAAGAGTATTTCTAAATAAATTTGCAATATTTAGTGTAAAATATAACATACGTTTGAAATGCTACTTTTTTAATAATATATCTATCAAAATGTTATTGATCAGTATCAAAATTCCATATTTTGGCAATAACTATTGCAATTTTAGCAGATAGCAATGGAAATTTGTCGAATAAATGAAACCTTGGGAAAAATATTTAAAAAAGTACAATAATCTGTAATTTTGATTGTTATCATTGGAATTTTGATGGCAGTTTCTGAAATATGGCAAAAATATTTCACAGAAATTTATAAAACTACGACAGTAACTATTTTTACAGAATAGCTAAGCTATTAGCGAAGCTATTACTTGTATGACCTTTTTCATTTGTTTCCATGTGTAATTTAATTTGATCTGTGCAAGACTTACTACTGTCTAGACATCAATAAACTATTATTATTATTATTATTATAAATTAAAATGTTTACAGAAATAATTGAAAATTTTACAGTAATCGTTGATATTTCAACACCAGTCATTGAAATTTAAAGGAATAATTAAAAAGTTCATTGAAGTAAATATTTTAATTATTTATGACAAATTTTTAATTATTACTTATGTCAAAATTTCAGCGAACACTGAACAAAATTCAATTATTGTCTCTCAATTATTTCAATGGCAACAAACAATAACAATGGGTGTTGTCAAAGTCTTAAAAAAACCGTAAATTTTGATAGAATACGTGAAAATATGCAACAAAACGTATAATTTTCATGTTATTTTGATAGTAATTATTAAAATATTTAGAGTTTCTGAAATTTACCAAAAAAATTTAAGAAGAATATATAAAACTGTTTTCAATTCCAATTGAAACTTCAATAGAATAATCATAACAATATTTTTTTAGAAATAATTAAGAACATGCAAAACAATTTTTTGTGATTTGAATTTTGTTTCATAAATTTGAACCAAAAAAGATTTGCAAATCAGTCAAATTTGAAACCATGAATGCTCTAAATATTAACTGAAAATTATGTTTATAGGCAATAATATCATATATTTTATAAATTTGTCCCAAAAAATATTAGTCAATCGTTACATTTTTGTGATTTTTTTAACTGAAAATTATTTTTATACGCAGTAATATCATATATTTTATAAATTCATCTCAAAAAATATTTGTCAATCGTTAATTTTTTGTAATTTAGTTTTGAATAATAAATTCGCCCCAAACATATTTGTAAATCAGTCAAATTAATACCATGAATGCTCTAAATTGTAACTGAAAATTATGTTTATAGGCAATAATATCATATATTTTATAAATTTGTCCCAAAAAATATTAGTCAAACGTTAAATTTTTCTGATTTTAATTTTGATTCATATATTCGCCCCAAAAAATATTTGTAAATCAGTCAAATTTAAATGCTCTAAATTTTTATTGAAAATTATCGTTATACGCAATAATATCATATATTGTGTAAATTCGTCCCAAAAAATATTAGTAAATCGTTCATTTTTTGTGATTTTAATTTTGATTCATATATTCGCCACAAAAAAGATTTGTTAATCAGTCAAATTGAAAACCACGAATGCTCTAAATTTTAACTGAAAATTGTCTTTATCCAATAATATTATATATTTTATAAATTCGTCCCAAAAAATATTAGTCAATCGTTAATTTTTTGTGATTTAGTATTGAATAATATATTCGCCCCAAAAAATATTTGTAAATCAGTCAAACTTAAAACCATGAATGCTCTAAATTTTAACTGGAAATTACCACAAATTTAATTTATTACTGTCAAAATTTCAATGATTAACTGTACACATTTAAATTATTTGTGACAATTTTTTAATTAGTATATCAAATTTGGGAACACTTAAAAAATTTCAATTACTGTCAAATTTTCAATCAAGCCAATGCTAACAAACAATACAAATGGCTGCTGTCAAAGTTTAAAAAAAACGTAAATTTTGACACAATAATTGAAAAGTGATAACAAATTTCATTTATTACTTTTAAAATCTCATTTACTGTATATTTATAAATTATTTTGACAAATTTTTAATTAGTATGTAAAATTTGAGTTAACACATAAAAATATTAAATTATTTCAATGATAACAAATAATGAAAATGGCTGCGGTCAAAGTCTAAACGAAAATTTTTGGCAGATTAAGTGAACATTTGCAACTAAAGTATAAGTAATCATAGTTATTTTGATACTAATCATTGAAATTTTCAGTTTATGAAATTTTGCAAAAAAAATAAGAAGAATATATAAAACTACAACAGTAAAAATTTTGACAGAATAATTCAAATGTTTACAGAAACAATTGAAAATTTGACAGTAATCATCTTGATATTTCAACACTAGTCTTTTAAATTTAAGGGAATAATTCAAATGTTTACAGAAACAATTGAAAATTTGACAGTAATCATGTTGATATTTCAACACTATTTTTTGAAATTTAAGGGAATAATAAAAATTTACTGAAAATATTTTTGAAATTCCTAATCAATTTTCAAATATTACTAAAGTTACAGTAATACTCTTTGGGTTCCAAAGAGTATTTCTAAATATATTTGTAATTTTTAGTGTAAAATATAACATACGTTTGAAATGCTTCTGTTTTAATAATATATCTATCAAAATGTTATTGATCAGAATCAAAATTCCATATTTTGGCAATAATTATTGCAATTTTAGCAGATAGCAATGGAAATTTGTCGAATAAATGAAACCTTGGGAAAAATAATTAAAAAAGTATAATAATCTGTAATTTTGATTGTTATCATTGGAATTTTGATGGCAGTTTCTGAAATTTGGCAAAACTATTTCACAGAAATTTATAAAACTACGATAGTAACTATTTTTACAGAATAGCTAAGCTATTAGCGAAGCTATTACTTGTATGGCCTTTTTCATTTGTTTCCATGTGTAATTTAATTTGCTCTGTGCAAGACTTACTACTGTCTAGACATCAATAAACTATTATTATTATTATTATTATAAATTAGAATGTTTACAGAAATAATTGAAAATTTTACAGTAATCGTTGATATTTCAACACTAGTCATTGAACTTTAAAGGAATAATTCAAAAGTTCATTGAAGTAAATATTTTAATTATTTATGACAAATTTTTAATTATTACTTATGTCAAAATTTCAGTGAACACTGAACAAAATTCAATTATTGTCTTCTCAATTATTTCAATGGCAACAAACAATAACAATGGGTGTTGTCAAAGTCTAAAAAAAAAACGTAAATTTTGATAGAATTCGTGAAAATATGCAACAAAAAGTATAATTTTCATGTTATTTTGATAGTAATTATTAAAATATTTAGAGTTTCTGAAATTTACCAAAAAAATTTAAGAAGAATATATAAAACTATTTTCAATTCCAATTGAAATTTCAATAGAATAATCATAACAATATTTTTTAGAAATAATTAAGAACATGCAAAACAATTTTTTGTGATTTTAATTTTGATTCATAAATTTGAACCAAAAAAGATTTGCAAATCAGTCAAATTTGAAACCATGAATGCTCTAAATTTTAACTGAAAATTATGTTTATAGGCAATAATATCATATATTTTATAAATTTGTCCCAAAAAATATTAGTCAATCGTTAAATTTTCGTGATTTTAATTTTGATTCATAAATTCGCCCCAAAAAATATTTCTAAACTAGTAAAATTTTCTGATTTTGATTTTGATTAATAAATTCGCCCCAAAAAATATTTGTAAGTCAGTAAGATTTTTTAATTTTGATTTTAATTGATTTCAATTGAAATGGTAAGCATTGAAATACGAGACATCATGTATTTGTACATACATATAAGCTAAATAAATTTAATTAAGTGGAGTAAGACTGGCCACTAAGTACTTGAGTACTTCAACAATATAATTTATATACACCACACAGACGTAAAATATTGTCTACGATTTCATATAAATTACTCATTAAAGTGAGTGCGCTACATGTATAACTCATTGGATTTCTCACGTGCAACAGAGAAAGCGCGCCATCAATTCGGCCGAGGAAATTACAGTAATTAACAGGCAAATTACGTTACGTTCTTTGGGTACAATCTGAACTTGGCAGTAAAATAAAATAGGTTGCGGCCTGAAAAGCGCGTTTACTCGGCCGGGCAATTATCTGTCCAGTCGGACGTAAAAATAAAGGCAGTGGAGGACATGACATAAAGTACACGGCGAGATCCTCTGATAGATGTCCCCGATTATAACGAAAAATACATACACACACGCGACCATCGACTCAAATAAAAAGATAATGTACACATCATTTAGTACGGCTAAAACGCCTTGCACTTTACCATCCATTTACATTCCAGTCTATCGATGCCTGTTATCGAAGATTTGCCAGACTCAGAGACTAACGAGTCTGCCACAGCCAAAGAGAGCTTAGACGTGTTGTCAGTTCACCATGTAAACAGAGGCAGAAACGCTTTGAACTTTCTAAAGAAAATGAACTTAGGAGGGCCTAACATCATAAGACCTCGAAGGAACTTACGAGCTTGGGGCGATGGCAATGTTATGTCTTTGGACCAACATTTTGGACCAAAAACTCCTGTGTACAATGTGGAAGATGTTGAAAAGTATAGGTAATATGCGTAGTAAAAAAATTGTCAAATTTTTGACTAGTCCAATGATTGAAAAGCGAATAGTATTTCTAAATTAGTAATTAATATTGCAATACTATAGATATTAGTAACTGCCTAGTAAATTATTAGTATATATGCTGACAAATTGGATTATCCAATGATTGAAAAATTTAATTTATGTTGCACTACTGACCTTACAAATGAAATATCAGTAATCAAACACATAGTTTTCTTGCACTTTAACTAACTAATCAAAACAACAATATTATGCTTCCCAATTGAACCGTGCAATTCTAGGTATGAACACCAACTAGTGAAAGCCAAAAAGAAGAAAAACGTAGTCTTACGTAAACTTTTGAGTGCCTTTGACACTTACTGCGAAAAATCGACACTTCATGGCTTACGATATATTGGTGATAATTCATTAAGTACTACAGAAAGGTAAATACCACTTACAATAAGATTTCATGGTATTACTGCTGAGTGCCCCCAAAATTCGTAAAAATTTGAACATAAAACACAAAAATTCTACATTTAAGGATGAAGTATAAAGTGAATGTAACTTACGTATTTTATTTCCAGATTATTCTGGTTATTTTCGTTCTTGATGGCATTCTCATTTGCTGTGTTTTTCATAACGAGCTTATATGAAAAATTCAACCAGAGCCCAGTAATCATAAGTTTTAACCCAACAATGACTAGCATCAATCGAATACCGTTTCCAGCAATTACGATATGCAATGTAAATATAGCGAAGAAGGACAGCGTAGAATTTATTGATAAATTTGGGCAAGTTATTTATTTTATTACTTTCAGCTGTACTAAACACAAATTTAATATTTAATATGCAATTCAGAAATTTTCAGAAATTTCAGTAATAGCTATCTCATTCTTGTCAATGCAAAAAGTGATACTATTGATTTTCTCACTTATTTAATACTGAAACTTTGTCAAATTTTCATGAGAATTAGCTTCAGGAATACTGAACAGATATCTGTTAATTAATATGCAATAAATAAATTTTCAGAAATTTCAGTATTGACTAATTCATACTTGTCATTGCATAAAGTTATAGTGTCAATTTTCTCACTTATTTAATACTGAAACTTTCTCAAATTTTCATGAAAGTTAGCTTCAGGAATACTGAACAGATGTCTGTTAATTAATATGCAATAAATAAATTTTCAGAAATTTCAGTAGTGACTAATTCATACTTGTCATTGCATAAAGTTATAGTGTCAATTTTCTCACTTATTTAATACTGAAACTTTGTCAAATTTTCATGAGAATTAGCTTCAGGAATACTGAACAGATATCTGTTAATTAATATGCAATAAATACATTTCCAGAAATTTCAGTATTGACTAATTCATACTTGTCATTGCATAAAGTTATAGTGTCAATTTTCTCACTTATTTAATACTGAAACTTTGTCAAATTTGCATGAGAATTAGCTTCAGGAATACTGAACAGATATCTGTTAATTAATATGCAATAAATAAATTTTCAGAAATTTCGGTATTGACTAATTCATACTTGTCATTGCATAAAGTTATAGTGTTGATTTTCTCACTTATTTAATACTGAAACTTTGTCAAATTTTCATGAGAATTAGCTTCAGGAATACTGAACACATATATGTTAATTAATATGCAATAAATACATTTCCAGAAATTTCAGTATTGACTAATTCATACTTGTCATTGCATAAAGTTATAGTGTCAATTTTCTCACTTATTTAATACTGAAACTTTGTCAAATTTGCATGAGAATTAGCTTCAGGAATACTGAACAGATATCTGTTAAGTAATATGCAATAAATACATTTTCAGAAATTTCAGTATTGACTAATTCATACTTGTCATTGCATAAAGTTATAGTGTTGATTTTCTCACTTATTTAATACTGAAACTTTGTCAAATTTTCATGAGAATTAGCTTCAGGAATACTGAACACATATATGTTAATTAATATGCAATAAATAAATTTTCAGAAATTTCAGTATTGACTAGTTCATACTTGTCATTGCATAAAGTTATAGTGTCATTTTTCTCACTTATTTAATACTGAAACTTTCTCAAATTTTCATGAGAATTAGCTTCAGGAATACTGTACAGATATCTGTTAATTAATATGCAATAAATAAATTTTCAGAAATTTCAGTATTGACTAATTCATACTTGTCATTGCATAAAGTTGTAGTGTTGATTTTCTCACTTATTTACTACTGAAACTTTCTCAAATTTTCATGAGAATTAGCTTCAGGAATACTGAACAGATATCTGTTAATTAATATGCAATAAATACATTTTCAGAAATTTCAGTATTGACTAATTCATACTTGTCATTGCATAAAGTTATAGTGTCAATTTTCTCACTTATTTAATACTGAAACTTTGTCAAATTTTCATGAGAATTAGCTTCAGGAATACTGAACAGATATCTGTTAATTAATATGCAATAAATACATTTTCAGAAATTTCAGTATTGACTAATTCATGCTTGTCATTGCATAAAGTTATAGTGTCAATTTTCTCACTTATTTAATACTGAAACTTTCTCAAATTTTTATGACAATTAGCTTCAGGAATACTGAACAGATATCTGTTAATTAATATGCAATAAATAAATTTTCAGAAATTTCAGTATTGACTAATTCATACTTGTCATTGCATAAAGTTATAGTGTCAATTTTCTCACTTATTTAATACTGAAACTTTGTCAAATTTTCATGACAATTAGCTTCAGGAATACTGAACAGATATCTGTTAATTAATATGCAATAAATAAATTTTCAGAAATTTCAGTATTGACTAATTCATACTTGTCATTGCATAAAGTTATAGTGTCAATTTTCTCACTTATTTAATACTGAAACTTTGTCAAATTTTCATGACAATTAGCTTCAGGAATACTGAACAGATATCTGTTAATTAATATGCAATAAATAAATTTTCAGAAATTTCAGTATTGACTAATTCATACTTGTCATTGCATAAAGTTATAGTGTCAATTTTCTCACTTATTTAATACTGAAACTTTGTCAAATTTTCATGAGAATTAGCTTCAGGAATACTGAACAGATATCTGTTAATTAATATGCAATAAATAAATTTTCAGAAATTTCAGTATTGACTAATTCATACTTGTCATTGCATAAAGTTATAGTGTCAATTTTCTCACTTATTTAATACTGAAACTTTCTCAAATTTTCATGAGAATTAGCTTCAGGAATACTGAACAGATATCTGTTAATTGATATGCAATAAATAAATTTTCAGAAATTTCAGTATTGACTAATTCATACTTGTTATTGCATAAAGTTATAGTGTCAATTTTCTCACTTATTTAATACTGAAACTTTGTCAAATTTTCATGAAAGTTAGCTTCAGGAATACTGAACAGATATCTGTTAATTAATATGCAATAAATAAATTTTCAGAAATTTCAGTATTGACTAATTCATACTTGTCATTGCATAAAGTTATAGTGTCAATTTTCTCACTTATTTAATACTGAAACTTTGTCAAATTTTCATGAGAATTAGCTTCAGGAATACTGAACAGATATCTGTTAATTAATATGCAATAAATACATTTTCAGAAATTTCTGTATTGACTAATTCATACTTGTCATTGCATAAAGTTATAGTGTCAATTTTCTCACTTATTTAATACTGAAACTTTCTTAAATTTTCATGAGAATTAGCTTCAGGAATACTGAACAGATATCTGTTAATTAATATGCAATAAATAAATTTTCAGGAATTTCAGTATTGACTAATTCATACTTGTCATTGCATAAAGTTATAGTGTTGATTTTCTCACTTATTTAATACTGAAACTTTGTCAAATTTTCATGAGAATTAGCTTCAGGAATACTGAACAGATATCTGTTAATTAATATGCAATAAATACATTTTCAGAAATTTCAGTATTGACTAATTCATACTTGTCATTGCATAAAGTTATAGTGTCAATTTTCTCACTTATTTAATACTGAAACTTTGTCAAATTTTCATGAGAATTAGCTTCAGGAATACTGAACAGATATCTGTTAATTAATATGCAATAAATACATTTTCAGAAATTTCAGTATTCACTAATTCATACTTGTCATTGCATAAAGTTATAGTGCCAATTTTCTCACTTATTTAATACTGAAACTTTGTCAAATTTTTATGAGAATTAGCTTCAGGAATACTGAACATATATCTGTTAATTAATAAGCAATAAATAATTCTTCAGAAATTTCAGTATTGACTAATTCATACTTGCCATTGCATAAAGTTATAGTGTTGATTTTCTCCCTTATTTGATACTGAAACGTTGTCAAATTTTCATGAGAATTAGCTTCAGGAATACTGAACAGATATCTTTTAATTAATATGCAATAAATAAATTTTCAGAAATTTCGGTATTGACTAATTCATACTTGTCATTGCATAAAGTTATAGTGTCAATTTTCTCACTTATTTAATACTGAAACTTTGTCAAATTTTCATGAGAATTAGCTTCAGGAATACTGAACACATATCTGTTAATTAATATGCAATAAATAAATTTTCAGAAATTTCAGTATTGACTAATTCATACTTGTCATTGCATAAAGTTATGGTGTCAATTTTCTCACTTATTTAATACTGAAACTTTCTCAAATTTTCATGAGAATTAGCTTCAGGAATACTGAACAGATATCTGTTAATTAATATGCAATAAATAAATTTTCAGAAATTTCAGTATTGACTAATTCATACTTGTCATTGCATAAAGTTATAGTGTCAATTTTCTCACTTATTTAATACTGAAACTTTCTCAAATTTTCATGAGAATTAGCTTCAGGAATACTGAACAGATATCTGTTAATTAATATGCAATAAATAAATTTTCAGAAATTTCAGTATTGACTAATTCATACTTGTCATTGCATAAAGTGATACTATTGATTTTCTCCCTTATTTAATACTGAAACTTTGTCAAATTTTCATGAGAATTAGCTTCAGGAATACTGAACAGATATCTGTTAATTAATATGCAATAAATAAATTTTCAGAAATTTCAGTATTGACTAATTCATACTTGTCATTGCATAAAGTTATAGTGTTGATTTTCTCACTTATTTAATACTGAAACTTTGTCAAATTTTCATGAGAATTAGCTTCAGGAATACTGAAGAGATATCTGTTAATTAATATGCAATAAATAAATTTTCAGGAATTTCAGTATTGACTAATTCATACTTGTCATTGCATAAAGTTATAGTATTGCACAAAGTTATAGTGTCAATTTTCTCACTTATTTAATACTGAAACTTTCTCAAATTTTCATGAGAATTAGCTTCAGGAATACTGAACAGATATCTGTTAATTAATATGCAATAAATAAATTTTCAGAAATTTCAGTATTGACTAATTCATACTTGTCATTGCATAAAGTTATGGTGTCAATTTTCTCACTTATTTAATACTGAAACTTTGTCAAATTTTCATGAGAATTAGCTTCAGGAATACTGAACAGATATCTGTTAATTAATATGCAATAAATAAATTTTCAGAAATTTCAGTATTGACTAATTCATACTTGTCATTGCATAAAGTTATAGTGTCAATTTTCTCACTTATTTAATACTGAAACTTTGTCAAATTTTCATGAGAATTAGATTCAGGAATACTGAACAGATATCTGTTAATTAATATGCAATAAATAAATTTTCAGGAATTTCAGTATTGACTAATTCATACTTGTCATTGCATAAAGTTATAGTGTTGATTTTCTCACTTATTTAATACTGAAACTTTGTCAAATTTTCATGAGAATTAGCTTCTGGAATACTGAACAGATATCTGTTAATTAATATGCAATAAATAAATTTTCATAAATTTCAGTATTGACTAATTCATACTTGTCATTGCATAAAGTTATAGTGTCAATTTTCTCACTTATTTAATACTGAAACTTTGTCAAATTTTCATGAGAATTAGCTTCAGGAATACTGAACAGATATCTGTTAATTAATATGCAATAAATAAATTTTCAGAAATTTCAGTATTGACTAATTCATACTTGTCATTGCATAAAGTTATAGTGTCAATTTTCTCACTTATTTAATACTGAAACTTTGTCAAATTTTCATGAGAATTAGCTTCAGGAATACTGAACAGATATCTGTTAATTAATATGCAATAAATAAATTTTCAGAAATTTCAGTATTGACTAATTCATACTTGTCATTGCATAAAGTTATAGTGCCAATTTTCTCACTTATTTAATACTGAAACTTTGTCAAATTTTCATGAGAATTAGCTTCAGGAATACTGAACAGATATCTGTTAATTAATATGCAATAAATAAATTTTCAGAAATTTCAGTATTGACTAATTCATACTTGTCATTGCATAAAGTTATAGTGTCAATTTTCTCACTTATTTAATACTGAAACTTTGTCAAATTTTCATGAGAATTAGCTTCAGGAATACTGAACAGATATCTGTTAATTAATATGCAATAAATAAATTTTCAGAAATTTCAGTATTGACTAATTCATACTTGTCATTGCATAAAGTTATAGTGTTGATTTTCTCACTTATTTAATACTGAAACTTTCTCAAATTTTCATGAGAATTAGCTTCAGGAATACTGAACAGATATCTGTTAATTAATATGCAATAAATAAATTTTCAGAAATTTCAGTATTGACTAATTCATACTTGTCATTGCATAAAGTTATAGTGTCAATTTTCTCACTTATTTAATACTGAAAATTTTCATGAGAATTAGCTTCAGGAATACTGAACAGATATCTGTTAATTAATATGCAATAAATACATTTTCAGAAATTTCAGTATTGACTAATTCATACTTGTCATTGCATAAAGTTATAGTGTCAATTTTCTCACTTATTTAATACTGAAACTTTGTCAAATTTTCATGAGAATTAGCTTCAGGAATACTGAACAGATATCTGTTAATTAATATGCAATAAATAAATTTTCAGAAATTTCAGTATTGACTAATTCATACTTGTCATTGCATAAAGTTATAGTGTCAATTTTCTCACTTATTTAATACTGAAAATTTTCATGAGAATTAGCTTCAGGAATACTGAACAGATATCTGTTAATTAATATGCAATAAATACATTTTCAGAAATTTCAGTATTGACTAATTCATACTTGTCATTGCATAAAGTTATAGTGTCAATTTTTTCACTTATTTAATACTGAAACTTTGTCAAATTTTCATGAGAATTAGCTTCAGGAATACTGAACAGATATCTGTTAATTAATATGCAATAAATACATTTTCAGAAATTTCAGTATTGACTAATTCATACTTGTCATTGCATAAAGTTATAGTGCCAATTTTCTCACTTATTTAATACTGAAACTTTCTCAAATTTTCATGAGAATTAGCTTCAGGAATACTGAACAGATATCTGTTAATTAATATGGAATAAATAAATTTTCAGAAATTTCAGTATTGACTAATTCATACTTGTCATTGCATAAAGTTATAGTGTCAATTTTTTCACTTATTTAATACTGAAACTTTGTCAAATTTTCATGAGAATTAGCTTCAGGAATACTGAACAGATATCTGTTAATTAATATGCAATAAATAAATTTTCAGAAATTTCAGTATTGACTAATTCATACTTGTCATTGCATAAAGTTATAGTGTTGATTTTCTCACTTATTTAATACTGAAACTTTCTCAAATTTTCATGAGAATTAGCTTCAGGAATACTGAACAGATATCTGTTAATTAATATGCAATAAATAAATTTTCAGAAATTTCAGTATTGACTAATTCATACTTGTCATTGCTTAAAGTTATAGTGTCAATTTTCTCACTTATTTAATACTGAAACTTTGTCAAATTTTCATGAGAATTAGCTTCAGGAATACTGAAAACATATCTGTTAATTAATATGCAATAAATAAATTTTCAGAAATTTCAGTATTGACTAATTCATACTTGTCATTGCATAAAGTTATAGTGTTGATTTTCTCACTTATTTAATACTGAAACTTTCTCAAATTTTCATGAGAATTAGCTTCAGGAATACTGAACAGATATCTGTTAATTAATATGCAATAAATAAATTTTCAGAAATTTCAGTATTGACTAATTCATACTTGTCATTGCATAAAGTTATAGTGTTGATTTTCTCACTTATTTAATACTGAAACTTTGTCAAATTTTCATGAGAATTAGCTTCAGGCATACTGAACAGATATCTGTTAATTAATATGCAATAAATAATTTTTCAGAAATTTCAGTATTGACTAATTCATACTTGTCATTGCATAAAGTTATAGTGTTGATTTTCTCACTTATTTAATACTGAAACTTTGTCAAATTTTCATGAGAATTAGCTTCAGGAATACTGAACAGATATCTGTTAATTAATATGCAATAAATAAATTTTCAGAAATTTCAGTATTGACTAATTCATACTTGTCATTGCATAAAGTTATAGTGTCAATTTTTTCACTTATTTAATACTGAAACTTTGTCAAATTTTCATGAGAATTAGCTTCAGGAATACTGAACAGATATCTGTTAATTAATATGCAATAAATAAATTTTCAGAAATTTCAGTATTGACTAATTCATACTTGTCATTGCATAAAGTTATAGTGTCAATTTTTTCACTTATTTAATACTGAAACTTTGTCAAATTTTCATGAGAATTAGCTTCAGGAATACTGAACAGATATCTGTTAATTAATATGCAATAAATAAATTTTCAGAAATTTCAGTATTGACTAATTCATACTTGTCATTGCATAAAGTTATAGTGTCAATTTTTTCACTTATTTAATACTGAAACTTTGTCAAATTTTCATGAGAATTAGCTTCAGGAATACTGAACAGATATCTGTTAATTAATATGCAATAAATAAATTTTCAGAAATTTCAGTATTGACTAATTCATACTTGTCATTGCATAAAGTTATAGTGTCAATTTTCTCACTTATTTAATACTGAAACTTTGTCAAATTTTCATGAGAATTAGCTTCAGGAATACTGAACAGATATCTGTTAATTAATATGCATTAAATAAATTTTCAGAAATTTCAGTATTGACTAATTCATACTTGTCATTGCATAAAGTTATAGTGTTGATTTTCTCACTTATTTAATACTGAAACTTTGTCAAATTTTCATGAGAATTAGCTTCAGGAATACTGAACAGATATGTGTTAATTAATATGCAATAAATAAATTTTCAGAAATTTCAGTATTGACTAATTCATACTTGTCATTGCATAAAGTTATAGTGTCAATTTTCTCACTTATTTAATACTGAAACTTTGTCAAATTTTCATGAGAATTAGCTTCAGGAATACTGAACACATATCTGTTAATTAATATGCAATAAATAAATTTTCAGAAATTTCAGTATTGACTAATTCATACTTGTCATTGCATAAAGTTATAGTGTCAATTTTCTCACTTATTTAATACTGAAACTTTGTCAAATTTTCATGAGAATTAGCTTCAGGAATACTGAACACATATCTGTTAATTAATATGCAATAAATAAATTTTCAGAAATTTCAGTATTGACTAATTCATACTTGTCATTGCATAAAGTTATAGTGTCAATTTTCTCACTTATTTAATACTGAAACTTTGTCAAATTTTCATGAGAATTAGCTTCAGGAATAGTGAAAAGATATCTGTTAATTAATATGCAATAAATAAATTTTCAGAAATTTCAGTATTGACTAATTCATACTTGTCATTGCATAAAGTTATAGTGTTGATTTTCTCACTTATTTAATACTGAAACTTTGTCAAATTTTCATGAGAATTAGCTTCAGGAATACTGAACACATATCTGTTAATTAATATGCAATAAATAAATTTTCAGAAATTTCAGTATTGACTAATTCATACTTGTCATTGCATAAAGTTATAGTGTCAATTTTCTCACTTATTTAATACTGAAACTTTGTCAAATTTTCATGAGAATTAGCTTCAGGAATACTGAACACATATCTGTTAATTAATATGCAATAAATAAATTTTCAGAAATTTCAGTATTGACTAATTCATACTTGTCATTGCATAAAGTTATAGTGTCAATTTTCTCACTTATTTAATACTGAAACTTTGTCAAATTTTCATGAGAATTAGCTTCAGGAATACTGAACACATATCTGTTAATTAATATGCAATAAATAAATTTTCAGAAATTTCAGTATTGACTAATTCATACTTGTCATTGCATAAAGTTATAGTGTCAATTTTCTCACTTATTTAATACTGAAACTTTGTCAAATTTTCATGAGAATTAGCTTCAGGAATAGTGAACAGATATCTGTTAATTAATATGCAATAAATAAATTTTCAGAAATTTCAGTATTGACTAATTCATACTTGTCATTGCATAAAGTTATAGTGTTGATTTTCTCACTTATTTAATACTGAAACTTTGTCAAATTTTCATGAGAATTAGCTTCAGGAATACTGAACACATATCTGTTAATTAATATGCAATAAATAAATTTTCAGAAATTTCAGTATTGACTAATTCATACTTGTCATTGCATAAAGTTATAGTGTCAATTTTCTCACTTATTTAATACTGAAACTTTGTCAAATTTTCATGAGAATTAGCTTCAGGAATACTGAACACATATCTGTTAATTAATATGCAATAAATAAATTTTCAGAAATTTCAGTATTGACTAATTCATACTTGTCATTGCATAAAGTTATAGTGTCAATTTTCTCACTTATTTAATACTGAAACTTTGTCAAATTTTCATGAGAATTAGCTTCAGGAATACTGAACACATATCTGTTAATTAATATGCAATAAATAAATTTTCAGAAATTTCAGTATTGACTAATTCATACTTGTCATTGCATAAAGTTATAGTGTCAATTTTCTCACTTATTTAATACTGAAACTTTGTCAAATTTTCATGAGAATTAGCTTCAGGAATAGTGAACAGATATCTGTTAATTAATATGCAATAAATAAATTTTCAGAAATTTCAGTATTGACTAATTCATACTTGTCATTGCATAAAGTTATAGTGTTGATTTTCTCACTTATTTAATACTGAAACTTTGTCAAATTTTCATGAGAATTAGCTTCAGGAATACTGAACAGATATGTGTTAATTAATATGCAATAAATAAATTTTCAGAAATTTCAGTATTGACTAATTCATACTTGTCATTGCATAAAGTTATAGTGTCAATTTTCTCACTTATTTAATACTGAAACTTTGTCAAATTTTCATGAGAATTAGCTTCAGGAATACTGAACACATATCTGTTAATTAATATGCAATAAATAAATTTTCAGAAATTTCAGTATTGACTAATTCATACTTGTCATTGCATAAAGTTATAGTGTCAATTTTCTCACTTATTTAATACTGAAACTTTGTCAAATTTTCATGAGAATTAGCTTCAGGAATAGTGAACAGATATCTGTTAATTAATATGCAATAAATAAATTTTCAGAAATTTCAGTATTGACTAATTCATACTTGTCATTGCATAAAGTTATAGTGTTGATTTTCTCACTTATTTAATACTGAAACTTTGTCAAATTTTCATGAGAATTAGCTTCAGGCATACTGAACAGATATCTGTTAATTAATATGCAATAAATAAATTTTCAGAAATTTCAGTATTGACTAATTCATACTTGTCATTGCATAAAGTTATAGTGTTGATTTTCTCACTTATTTAATACTGAAACTTTGTCAAATTTTCATGAGAATTAGCTTCAGGAATACTGAACAGATATCTGTTAATTAATATGCAATAAATAAATTTTCAGAAATTTCAGTATTGACTAATTCATACTTGTCATTGCATAAAGTTATAGTGTCAATTTTTTCACTTATTTAATACTGAAACTTTGTCAAATTTTCATGAGAATTAGCTTCAGGAATACTGAACAGATATCTGTTAATTAATATGCAATAAATAAATTTTCAGAAATTTCAGTATTGACTAATTCATACTTGTCATTGCATAAAGTTATAGTGTCAATTTTTTCACTTATTTAATACTGAAACTTTGTCAAATTTTCATGAGAATTAGCTTCAGGAATACTGAACAGATATCTGTTAATTAATATGCAATAAATAAATTTTCAGAAATTTCAGTATTGACTAATTCATACTTGTCATTGCATAAAGTTATAGTGTCAATTTTTTCACTTATTTAATACTGAAACTTTGTCAAATTTTCATGAGAATTAGCTTCAGGAATACTGAACAGATATCTGTTAATTAATATGCAATAAATAAATTTTCAGAAATTTCAGTATTGACTAATTCATACTTGTCATTGCATAAAGTTATAGTGTCAATTTTCTCACTTATTTAATACTGAAACTTTGTCAAATTTTCATGAGAATTAGCTTCAGGAATACTGAACAGATATCTGTTAATTAATATGCATTAAATAAATTTTCAGAAATTTCAGTATTGACTAATTCATACTTGTCATTGCATAAAGTTATAGTGTTGATTTTCTCACTTATTTAATACTGAAACTTTGTCAAATTTTCATGAGAATTAGCTTCAGGAATACTGAACAGATATCTGTTAATTAATATGCAATAAATAAATTTTCAGAAATTTCAGTATTGACTAATTCATACTTGTCATTGCATAAAGTTATAGTGTCAATTTTCTCACTTATTTAATACTGAAACTTTGTCAAATTTTCATGACAATTAGCTTCAGGAATACTGAACAGATATCTGTTAATTAATATGCAATAAATAAATTTTCAGAAATTTCAGTATTGACTAATTCATACTTGTCATTGCATAAAGTTATAGTGTCAATTTTCTCACTTATTTAATACTGAAACTATGTCAAATTTTCATGAGAATTAGCTTCAGGAATACTGAACAGATATCTGTTAATTAATATGCAATAAATACATTTTCAGAAATTTCAGTATTGACTAATTCATACTTGTCATTGCATAAAGTTATAGTGTTGATTTTCTCACTTATTTAATACTGAAACTTTGTCAAATTTTCATGACAATTAGCTTCAGGAATACTGAACAGATATCTGTTAATTAATATGCAATAAATAAATTTTCAGAAATTTCAGTACTGACTAATTCATACTTGTCATTGCATAAAGTTATAGTGTCAATTTTCTCACTTATTTAATACTGAAACTTTGTCAAATTTTCATGAGAATTAGCTTCAGGAATACTGAACAGATATCTGTTAATTAATATGCAATAAATACATTTTCAGGAATTTCAGTATTGACTAATTCATACTTGTCATTGCATAAAGTTATAGTGTTGATTTTCTCACTTATTTAATACTGAAACGTTGTCAAATTTTCAGGAGAATTAGCTTCATGTGTACTAAACACGAATCTAATATTGAATATGCAATTAATAAATTTCTAGAAATTTCAGTAATAGCTATCACGTACTTGTCAATTCAGAAAGTTATACTTTTGATTTCTCACTTATTTAATACTGGAGCTTTGTTAAGTTTTCAGGAGAATTAGCTTGATGTATACTAAACACAAATCTAACAATAAATATGTTTCGTGTATTTGTAATTGTACAGAAGCGACACCGAAAAGAGATTGTTATCGGATATGTGTGACAAATATGAACCAGACAGTTCACATTCGGAACTTGACGAGACTGCAGATTGGGCTACAGTGCGAAAGCTTGTAATCGAAGTAAGAGGGATAAAAATTGCAGAATGATTTTTACAAAGCTACATCTTTCAGATAAACCAAAAATGCGAGAGCATGTTCAAAATATGTTACTGGGAAAATAAGAACATCAGCTGCGATCAATACATAAACAGCATTCTCACTGATGAAGGATATTGTTGTTCTTTTAATAGGCTCCCTTCAAATTATTCCTTGAGGAATGCAGGGTATGAAATTTATAAAATTCTATATAAGTCTTTTAAGGGTTTTTTTATTTTGCTTTGTCTTGTTATTCCTGGCTTGGTCCCATGTGTTTCCATCTCTTCATCCTTTCTATGTCATCTGTTATTATTTCTCCTTTTTTGTTCATTATATGTTTCGTCTCGTTTGTCCCTTTTGTCTTGTTCATTTTGATTATGTTGTAGAACAGTTTTATGTTGTCTTTGCTCTTCATGTATTTATATGTAATAAATACATTCTAGAGATGAAGATCTTAACGAAACTTACCCTGGACACAAGGTAGACTGGAATCCAGAAGCTGGATATCCACCAAACATACCTGATGATGCTTATCCACTGCGTAGTTTCGGTGCAGGAGCTCGTTTGGGCTTAACACTAATCATGGATGCAGATTTGGAACAATACTATTGCACCTCAACAAGCAGCACTGGATTCAAAGTAAAATTAAAAAGGGTATACATCTGAAATTACCTCGATTTTCGTTTAGGTCCTGCTATCAAATCCAATCGAGACTCCAAAAATTGCAGATTTTGGCTTTTTATTGGCCGCAGGTGACGAAACTCGTATCACCATAAGACCTTCGATATACGAGGCTTCGTTGGGCATAAAGGGTATAGATGTCGAAAAAAGGCAGTGCTTTTTTGCCCACGAAAGATACCTTCAGTTTTATAGGTATGTATGTTCATACCGAGCATTGTAAAAGAGATTAATGGTTTCTATGTTCTTAGAACATATTCTGAACGAAATTGCAGACTGGAATGTCAAGCTAATTTCACATTAGATGCTTGTGGATGTGTTCCATATTTTCTTCCAAGTAAGTTACATTAAACACATTGAATTAAAAAAAATTGAAAAAAAAAATTGAGTAAATGTACTCATTATACCCAATGTAATCATTGTAACCCAAATGTGCCAAATCTTCTAGAAAAACTGATGATAATTTGTTTTATATAAAAAAGTCGATAACGTCATAACTCAAAAAACAAATGGTGACAAAAAGTAAAATCTTTATATAGTCGGTTTAGAGGTAAAACTTTGATTTATGACAAAATATGTATTTTCAAATTCAGAAACGATTTTTCAAAAATATTTTGAATATCCGAAATAATTAATTTATTCCATACTTTATGAACACCCTGTATGTTTTGATACTCTTAAAACTTAATTACTACACATAATTATTATCTCAGCTTACCATTGTATAATTTATTAATCTACATACAATACAATTATTGCATTTTAGAAAACTCGACAACAAGAATATGTGGAAAAAAGATAGAACTATGTACTGTAAGGGCAAAAGGTAAATAAATGTTATAATAAACCAACAATATAACCACTTACATTATTAATTTTAGAAAAAACCGAAAGATTTACAACAGATAAGTAATACAACAATACTTTCTCTCAGTTATACATTTTTGTAGTGTGAATTGAATTATTTTGTAGTGTAATTGTTTCTCATGCCACAGCACATTTCACAATGTTTTCTATTTCACAAATTTAATTCTGTTTATTATCGTTTTCCCCAGAATAAATTTAGTTACCGTTCAAAACAACTAAAAACATTTGCAAATAAAAATAGAGAAACAGTTGAAGACTTTATAACATTTGTTTCGAAATGTAATGTTGTTTGTACGGTAATTAGATTCATTTGGAAAACAATAGAATTTTTAATATTTAAACTTTGAAGCACATTTTCTCATTTTCTTCAAATGTAACGTACTGAAAATTTTATACTGTTGAAAGCAGACTGCCAAAATCAATAATAAAAAATATCGGCTGTCATTTAAAAAATAAATCAATAACGTTATAACTTAAAACAATACGTTAAAACAAAAAAGTTTTAGATTTAAAACACACAAGTAATACATTCATATTTTCTCTCAGTGTTATATTTTTGTAGTGTGAATTGAATTGTGAATTTTGTAGTGTAATTGTTTCTCATGCCACAGCACATTTCACAATGTTTTCCATTTCACAAATTTAATTCTGTTTATTATCTTTTTCCCCAGAATAAATTTAGTTACCGTTCAAAATAACTAAAAACATTTGCAAATAAAAATAGAGAAACAGTTGAAGACTTTATAACATTTTTTCGAAATGTAATGTTGTTTGTACGGTAATTACATTAATTTGGAAAACAATAGAATTTTTAATATTTAAACTTTTAAGCACATTTTCTCATTTTCTTCAAATGTAACGTACTGAAAATTTTCTACTGTTGAAAGCAGACTGCCAAAATCAATAATAAAAAATATCGGTTGTCATTTAAAAAAAAATCAATGACGTTATAACTTAAAACAATACGTTAAAACAAAAAAGTTTTAGATTTACAACACATAAGTAATACATTAATATTTTCTCTCAGTGTTATCTTTTTGTAGTGTGAATTGAATTGTGAATTTTGTAGTGTTATTGTTTCTCATGCCACAGCACATTTCACAATGTTTTCTATTTCACAAATTTTATTCTGTTTATTATCTTTTTCCCTGGAATAAATTTAGTTGCCGTTCAAAACAACTAAAAACATTTGCAAATAAAAATAGAGAAACAGTTGAAGACTTTATAACATTTTTTTCGAAATGTAATGTTGTTTGTACGGTAATTAGACTCATTTGGAAAACAATAGAATTTTTAATATTTAAACTTTAAAGCACATTTACTCATTTCCTTGAAATGTAACGTACTGAAAATTTTCTACTGTTGAAAGCAGACTGCCAAAATCAATAATAAAAAATATCGGATGTCATTTTAAAAAAAAATCAATGACGTTATAACTTAAAACAATACGTTAAAACAAAAAAGTTTTAGATCTACAACACATAAGTAATACATTCATTTTCTCTCAGTATTATATTTTTGTAGTGTGAATTGAATTGTGAATTTTGTAGTGTAATTGTTTCTCATGCCACAGCACATTTCACAATGTTTTCTATTTCACAAATTTAATTCTGTTTATTATCTTTTTCCCCAGAATAAATTTAGTTACCGTTCAAAACAACTAAAAACATTTGCAAATAAAAATAAAGAAACAGTTCAAGACTTTATAACATTTTTTTCGAAATGTAATGTTGTTTGTACGGTAATTAGATTCATTTGGAAAACAATAGAATTTTTAATATTTAAACTTTAAAGCGCATTTTCTCATTTTCTTCAAATGTAACGTACTGAAAATTTTCTACTGTTGAAAGCAGACTGCCATAATCAATAATTAAAAAAAACGGTTGTCATTTAAAAAATAAATCAATGACGTTATAACTTAAAACAATACGTTAAAACAAAAAAGTTTCAGATTTACAACACATAAGTAATACATTAATATTTTCTCTCAGTGTTATCTTTTTGTAGTGTTAATTGAATTGTGAATTTTGTAGTGTAATTGTTTCTCATGCCACAGCACATTTCACAATGTTTTCTATTTCACAAATTTTATTCTGTTATCTTTTTCCCCAGAATAAATTTAGTTACCGTTCAAAACAACTAAAAACATTTGCAAATAAAAATAGAGAAACAGTTGAAGACTTTATAAATTTTTTTTCGAAATGTAATGTTGTTTGTACGGTAATTAGATTAATTTTAAAATAATAGAATTTTTAATATTTAAACTTTGAAGCACATTTTCTCATTTTCTTCAAATGTAACGTACTGAAAATTTTCTACTGTTGAAAGCAGACTGGCAAAATCAATAATAAATATCGGTTGTCATTTAAAAAAAAAATCAATGACGTTATACCTTAAAACAATACGTTAAAACAAAAAAGTTTTAGATTTAAAACACACAAGTAATACATTCATATTTTCTCTCAGTATTATATTTTTGTAGTGTGAATTGAAATGTGAATTTTGTAGTGTAATTGTTTCTCATTCCACAGCACATTTCACAATGTTTTCCATTTCACAAATTTAATTCTGTTTATTATCTTTTTCCCCAGAATAAATTTAGTTTCCGTTCAAAACAACTAAAAACATTTGCAAATAAAAATAGAGAAACAGTTGAAGACTGTATAACATTTTTTCGAAATGTAATGTTGTTTGTACGATAATTAGATTCATTTGGAAAATAACAGAATTTTTAATATTTAAACTTTAAAGCACATTTTCTCATTTTCTTCAAATGTAACGTACTCAAAATTTTCTACTGTTGAAAGCAGACTGCCAAAATCAATAATAAAAAAAATCGGTTGTCATTTAAAAAATAAATCAATGACGTTATAACTTAAAACAATACGTTAAAACAAAAAAGTTTCAGATTTACAACACATAAGTAATACATTAATATTTTCTCTCAGTGTTATCTTTTTGTAGTGTGAATTGACTTGTGAATTTTGTAGTGTAATTGTTTCTCATGCCGCAGCACATTTCACAATTTTTTCTATTTCACAAATTTAATTCTGTTTATTATCTTTTTCCCCAGAATAAATTTAGTTACCGTTCAAAACAACTAAAAACATTTGCAAATAAAAATAGAGAAACAGTTCAAGACTTTATAACATCTTTTTCGAAATGTAATGTTGTTTGTACAATAATTAGATTCATTTGGAAAATAATAGAATTTTTAATATTTAAACTTTAAAGCACATTTTCTCATTTTCTTCAAATGTAACGTACTGAAAATTTTCTACTGTTGAAAGCAGACTGCCAAAATCAATAATAAATATCGGTTGTCATTTAAAAAAAAAATCAATGACGTTATAACTTAAAACAATACGTTAAAACAAAAAAGTTTCAGATTTACAACACATAAGTAATACATTAATATTTTCTCTCAGTGTTATCTTTTTGTAGTGTGAATTGAATTGTGAATTTTGTAGTGTGATTGTTTCTCATGCCACAGCACATTTCACAATGTTTTCCATTTCACAAATTTAATTCTGTTTATTATCTTTTTCCCCAGAATAAATTTAGTTACCGTTCAAAACAACTAAAAACATTTGCAAATAAAAATTGAGAAACAGTTCAAGACTTTATAACATGTTTTTCGAAATGTAATGTTGTTTGTACGGTAACTAGATTCATTTGCAAAATAATAGAATTTTTAATATTTAAACTTTAAAGCACATTTTCTCATTTTCTTCAAATGTAACGTACTGAAAATTTTCTACTGTTGAAAGCAGACTGCCAAAATCAATAATTAAAAATATCGGTTGTCATTTAAAAATAATCAATGACGTTATAACTTAAAACAATACGTTAAAACAAAAAAGTTTTAGATTTACAACACATAAGTAATACATTAATATTTTCTCTCAGTGTTATTTTTTTGTAGTGTTAATCGAATTGTGAATTTTGTAGTGCAATTGTTTCTCATGCCACAGCACATTTCACAATGTTTTCCATTTCACAAATTTAATTCTGTTTATTATCTTTTTCCCCAGAATAAATTTAGTTACCGTTCAAAACAACTAAAAACCTTTGCAAATAAAAATAGAGAAACAGTTCAAGACTTTATAACATTTTTTCGAAATGTAATGTTGTTTGTACGATAATTAGATTCATTTGGAAAATAATAGAATTTTTAATATTTAAACTTTGAAGCACATTTTCTCATTTTCTTCAAATGTAACGTACTGAAAATTTTCTACTGTTGAAAGCAGACTGCCAAAATCAATAATAAAAAATATCGGTTGTCATTTAAAAAAAAATCAATGACGTTATAACTTAAAACAATACGTTAAATCAAAAAAGTTTTAGATTTACAACACATAAGTAATACATTAATATTTTCTCTCAATATTATACTTTTGTAGTGTTAATCGAATTGTGAATTTTGTAGTGTAATTGTTTCTCATGCCACAGCACATTTCACAATGTTTTCTATTTCACAAATTTTATTCTGTTTATTATCTTTTTGCCTAGAATAAATTTAGTTACCGTTCAAAACAACTAAAAACATTTGCAAATAAAAATAGAGAAACAGTTCAAGACTTTATAACATTTTTTCGAAATGTAATGTTGTTTGTACGGTAATTAGATTCATTTGGAAAACAATAGAATTTTTAATATTTAAACTTTAAAGCGCATTTTCTCATTTTCTTCAAATGTAACGTACTGAAAATTTTCTACTTTTGAAAGCAGACTGCCAAAATCAATAATAAAAAATATCGGTTGTCATTTAAAAAAAAATCAATAACGTTATAACTTAAAACAATACGTTAAAACAAAAAAGTTTCAGATTTACAACACATAAGTTATACATTCATTTTTCTCTCAGTGTTATCTTTTTGTAGTGTGAATTGGATTGTGAATTTTATAGTGTAATTGTTTCTCATGCCACAGCACATTTCACAATGTTTTCCATTTCACAAATGTAATTCTGTTTATTATCTTTTTCCCCAGAATAAATTTAGTTACCGTTCAAAACAACTAAAAACGTTTGCAAATAAAAATAGAGAAACAGTTGAAGAATTTATAACATTTTTTCGAAATGTAATGTTGTTTGTACGGTAATTAGATTCATTTGGAAAATAATAGAATTTTTAATATTTAAACTTTAAAGCACATTTTCTCATTTTCTTCAAATGTAACGTACTGAAAATTTTCTACTGTTGAAAGCAGACTGCCAAAATCATTAATAAAAAATATCAGATGTCATTTAAAAAAAAATCAATGACGTTATAACTTAAAACAATACGTTAAAACAAAAAAGTTTTAGATTTAAAACACACAAGTAATACATTCATATTTTCTCTCAGTATTATATTTTTGTAGTGTTAATTGAATTGTGAATTTTGTAGTGTAATTGTTTCTCATGCCACAGCACATTTCACATGCTTTCTATTTAACAAATTTTATTCTGTTTATTATCTTTTTCCCCAGAATAAATTTAGTTACCGTTCAAAACAACTAAAAACATTTGCAAATAAAAATAGAGAAACAGTTGAAGACTTTATAACATTTTTTTCGAAATGTAATGTTGTTTGTACGGTAATTAGATTCATTTGGAAAACAATAGAATTTTTAATATTTAAACTTTAAAGCACATTTTCTCATTTTTTTCAAAGTGAAATATTTTCAAATTAAGAATATCTGTACTAACTTTTGTAATTGTAGAAATGCATGCAATTGTCTTCCTGGCTGCTTCGAACTTTCGTACGAAGCAGCAAGTATAACTGTGGGGAAAATAACGAAGAAAATCAACAACACAGTTTCCAAACTGTATCGAGGGGAAATACCACATGACTACTTTTCGTACGTTTGATTTTCATCTGCAAATGTTTGTGTCATATCTATTCATATTTTCAGTGAAAATATTGCAGTAGCCTCGTTTTTCTTTACGGCAAACAAATATCCAAAGCAGATGAAAAATGAACTATATGGATTTTCCGAATTTTTATGTAAGTAGTAGGAGTGATAAATAATTCACTTGTAAGTCACTTGTAAAAATATTTGTCAATTATTAATTTGTAAAATGATTGATCAAGTTTTAAATGTTTTTTCATTATTAAAAAGTAAAAATATATGGGAATAATCTTAAAAACATTATTAAATAGAATAAACGAAAATAAAGGAACACATTAAAGCCCTTCCTATTATATTATTACAAATTTATTAATAAATATGACGTGCGATATAATAAGTAAAATATAACTTCTCAGTCATAATGGAATCTCATTATTTTTATCTTTTATGCCGCAGTAATTGCTTTGGAGATTAAACATTAACAACAAATTATTTATAGCAAGTTTATTGTGTAAGTTTTAAGTAGCTGCAAAAATAGGTTTGATTAAACTGCCATACCAATTTGAACATCGATTTCATTTGTTTCGCCATTTGCAATTCAAAATACTAGAAATAAAAATAGATTTGATTAACTGCATCCCACCATATTTGAACACCAATTTCATTTGTTTAACTATTTGCAATTCGAAATACTAAAAATACTAGTGCCATAAATTGATGAAACAACTAACATAACTTTGGTTATTTCACGCAAAAAAAAACTTAGACAAAATAAGTCTATACTAATATAAATATTTGTATTTAGTCAAAATTTCTATATTTACCATATTTGTTTTATTTATTTCTCTTAAATTTGCAAATATTACGTCAGGACTTCATTTATTTTGCCAAAATTTCAATTGTACTTTGAAATTTCATCAAAATTTCAATGATCACCATTAGATTTTTAATTATTTCAAATTTCATAATGGTACTCAAAATATGTTAGATTGCTATAAGGTTTCTAAAAATTTTATAAAAAATCCAGTAATTATATATAAATTACAAATATTGCTATAATTTTTTTTAAATTTATTTCTCACAAAATTTGCAATTATTACGTCAGGACTTCATTTAATTTGCCAAAATTTCAATTGTACTTTGAAATTTCATCATAATTTCAATGATCACCATTAGATTTTTAATTATTTCAAATTTCATAATGGTACTCAAAATATGTTAGATTGCTGTAAGGTTTCTAAAATTTTTATAAAAAATCCAGTTATTATATATAAATTACAAATTTTGCTATAATTTTTTTAAAATTTATTTCTCACAAAATTTGCAATTATTACGTCAGGACTTCATTTAATTTGCCAAAATTTCAATTGTACTTTGAAATTTCATCAAAATTTCAATGATCACCATTAGATTTTTAATTATTTCAAATTTCATAATGGTACTCAAAATATGTTAGTTGCTGTAAGGTTTCTAAGATTTTTATAAAAAATCCAGTTATTATATATAAATTACAAATATTGCTATAAATTTTTTTAAGTTTATTTCTCACAAAATTTGCAATTATTACATCAGGACTTCATTTATTTTGCCAAAATTTCAATTGTACTTTGAAATTTCATCAAAATTTCAATGATCACCATTAGATTTTTAATTATTTCAAATTTCATAATGGTACTCAAAATATGTTAGATTGCTGTAAGGTTTCTAAGATTTTTATAAAAAATCCAGTTATTATATATAAATTACAAATATTGCTATAATTTTTTTTAAATTTATTTCTCACAAAATTTGCAATTATTACGTCAGGACTTCATTTAATTTGCCAAAATTTCAATTGTACTTTGAAATTTCATCAAAATTTCAATGATCACCATTAGATTTTTAATTATTTCTAATTTCATAATGGTACTCAAAATATGTTAAGATTGCTGTCAGGTTTCTAAGATTTTTATAAAAAATCCAGTTATTATATATAAATTACAAATATTGCTATAAGTTTTTTAAATTTATTTCTCAAAAAATTTGCAATTATTACGTCAGGACTTCATTTATTTTGCCAAATTTTCAATTGTACTTTGAAATTTCATCAAAATTTCAATGATCACCATTAGATGTTTAATTATTTCTAATTTCATAATGGTACTCAAAATATGTTAGATTGCTGTAAGGTTTCTAAGATTTTTATAAAAAATCCAGTTATTATATATAAATTACAAATATTGCTATGATTTTTTTTAAATTTATTTCTCACAAAATTTGCAATTATTACGTCAGGACTTCATTTAATTTGCCAAAATTTGAATTGTACTTTGAAATTTCATCAAAATTTCAATGATCACCATAAAATTTGAATTATTTCAAATTTCATAATGGTACTCAAAATATGTTAGATTGCTGTAAGGTTTCTAAGATTTTTATAAAAAATCCAATTATTATATATAAATTACAAATATTGCTATACTTTTTTTTAAATTTATTTCTCACAAAATTTACGTCAGGACTTCATTTAATTTGCCAAAATTTCAATTGTACTTTGAAATTTCATTGTTCACTGTCAAAATTTCAATGATTACCATAAACATTTTAATTATGTCAAATTTCATAATGGAAACTCAAAATATTTTAATGATTGCTGTAAAGGTTTCCAAGATTCCTATCAAAATTCTAATTACGTATAAATTACAATTATTGCTGTAAAAATGTCATTGATTACTGTAATTGTTTTATTGTTTCTCGCAAATTATCAATTATACTGTCAACATTTTATTGATAACTATCAAAATTTAATTGATTACTGCAAAAATTTAATCTGTCTTAATTTCAATTGTGTCATTTTAATGGTGACCAACAATTTTCTGGGTATGAAAACTTGCAGTCAATATTTAAATTATTTTTTATTAATTGTTATTATTGCTGGCAAAATTTCAATAATCACTGTAATGTTTTTAATTGTTTCTCACAAATTTTGCAATTATTATGTTTATATTTCTTATATTTTGCCAAACAATACAATACTTTGAGATTCCATCAATTACTGTAAAAATTTGAATGATTACCAAATTTTCAATTAATTCAAATAACAAAATGGTGGCTGAAAATATATCAATAATTACTATGGAAGTTTCAAAGATTGCAGTAAAAATTTCAATTATTTTGTATTAATTTTTATTTCAATATCCACTGTAATGTTTTTAATTATTTCTCACAAATTTTGCAATTATTATGTCAATATTTCTTATATTTTGTAAAACAATAGAATACTTTGAGATTCCATCAATTACTGTAAAAATTTCAATGATTACCAAATTTTCAATTAATTCAAATAACAAAATGGTGGCTGAAAATATATCAATGATTACTATGGAAGTTTCAAAGATTGCAGTCAAAATTTCAATTATTTTATATTAATTGTTATTTCAATAATCACTGTAATGTTTTTAATTGTTTCTCACAAATTTTGTAATTATTATGTCAATATTTCTTATATTTTGCCAAAATGTCCACAATACAATACTTTGAGATTTCATCAATTACTGTAAAAATTTCAATGATTACCAAATTTTCAATTAATTCAAATAACAAAATGGTGGCTGAAAATATATCAATGATTACTATGGAAGTTTCAAAGATTGCAGTCAAAATTTCAATTATTTTGTATTAATTGTTATTTCAATAATCACTGTAATGTTTTTAATTATTATTTCTAAACATTTTAGGTTTTAGGTTTATAATTAAATAATAAACCTATTTTTTTAGGTAATTATTTCTTACAAACTTTCAATTATTATGTCAGCATTTCATATATTTTGCTAAAATTTTAATGATATGTACTTTGAAATTTCATCAATTACTGTCAAAATTTCATAGATTACCATCAAATTTTCAATAATTTCAAATTTCGTAATGGTGAAAGAAAATATTTCAATAACTAATTATTCAGTTCCTCTTAGTTAATGTATACTTTTCCAAGATTTAGTAAATTTTCATGAATCAGATTAATATTAATATTCATCTATAATTTTATTTTGGTATATTTTTGAGGTCTTCGAACTGTTATTTTTTCCGATATTCGTTCCTGTTCAATTAAAAAAAAATGTTCGGTTGTTAAAATATTAAATTAAAATTTATTTAATTTAATTTAATTAAAATAAAAAATATTAAATATATATTGTTAAAAAAAATATATTAAAATATTGTTCTTAACAAAGTTTGGGATGTACTAATAACAAATATGTTTAATTTCGATACAAAACATAAATAAATTGTATATTTCAGCTAACACAGGAGGACTTTTGGGCCTCTTCATGGGATTCAGCTTCTTAAGCGCAGTAGAAATTCTGTACTTCTTAGTGCTGAAGACTGCCTGTTCTGTATATAAGAGCGAGAAAAAGAAACGGGAAACTAAAAAGAAATCCCGATTTAGCAAGGAAGTGGCAACTTTACCTTATACTCAATAACAAGCTGAATTTGAATTGTTTGTATAGACAAAACATACAAACAATTTTGGTTTTGAATTAAGAACCAATTGTGTTTAATTATAATAACTTTGAATTATGTAATTTTTAGCTTCCTGCAATTTTTCAAAACTAACAATTTTGATCACTTTTGATAGAATTGGCGAGATATTAATTACACAATAAATTATACAGGGTGCCACAGAACTAGCTGATCAAATTTCACCAGTATATTCCTCTTGAGTAGATAAGGGCATAAACGTTGTTAAAATATCTGAGGAAATAATTAATTAAGGAACTATGATTTTTTAATTTTTTATTATGAATATGTAAAGTTGAGTCATTGTAACTGAGAAACTGATAGTTGTCAGTCATAACTGAAAAACTGTTATGATAGTTATGATAACTAAAAATGTAACAGCTATCAGTATTCATTTGTGAAAATTTGACTCGTGTAAGCAATAACTGAAAATTAACTGTTCTCAGCAATGATAACTGACAAACTGACACTTGTCACCTATGATAATTGAAAAACTGATAGCTACAAGCATTGACAACTGAAAAACTGACAGCTGTCATTTTTGCACTCCGCTAATTAATATGAATATAAACATAAAATTTGGGCGTCGAGTAGTGGGACACCCTGTATAATTTATTGCATAATTTTTGTAGCAAAATAATAACAACATTGTAATTCTAAGGTTTTACTTTTATTTATATATACATAATAAGAATATAATTTGAATTTATTTACACTAGCAGTTTCTACATATAAAAATTGAAAATTGCAGTATCTCAAAATAAAATTTAGATTTTTAATCTATATCTACACAAACTAAATCACAAATTACATGAACGAGTAAATAACCGTAGTTCACATAGTATAACAAAGTTGCACATTTTATTAATGGAAATAATATAGTCTTTGGTTTTCCCACATGATGTGATAAGATCTGCACGATATATTAGCGCCACCAATAAATATAAAATATGCTTTGTTCTTAACTAATTTTAATTCAATCACATACTTTAATAATAATGTTAATAAGTTGCGATATATTTGTAAAACTACTAGAATGGAAAAAATATGCTTGTCAATGTAGCGTAAAATGAAGTAGTCATAACGAAACAAAACACAGTAGACCCAAACTATTTTAATAACCTGTAAATTTAGAAGGTATGATAGTTAGTGGTGTGGTTTTCTATTACTTACATATATATATATTTTAATTATGACATAAGTGTACCATGATTGATAAAATTTATTCGACCATATATTAAATACAGGTGATTCATTTAATAGGCCATTTAATACAGATTAATTACATCATCAAAATATGACAGTTACACACAATACCGTGGTATAGAATAATGATATACGTTTCCTGAAACAATAATGTGAGCTCTAACATCAAACAGTTTAATTCTACATCTATACCATCAATAAATAAATCGACCTGTATATTGATTTTTGCACCCCCAGCTTACTTGACTGCAAGGTAGCAAACATTTAAAGCTAATCTGAAGACAAGTCTGTGTGCACAGATTCCGATTCCGACCTCTCGTCGCCCTGCTCTCCGTTAATGCTGTGATGGTCAGATGCCGTGACGGACGGGGCGCCGTCCACCTGGGAAATCGACCTGATCGCCCTCCCCAGGAAGCTCAGGCGCTCGTTCTCGAAGGTGCCGCCCTGAGTCGTCTGGTTATTTCCGTTCAGTAATGGCGTGGTATCGTCCGGGTCCGTTTCGCTGTCCGAATCGGGATACGGTGTCTCATCGTGTGCGAATACGCGCCTCTTGCAGACCGGGCACACCCGCCGATTCTTCGTCAACCAAGGATCTATGCACTTTGAATGGTATGCTGAAAGAAGAAGCTGTTATCAGTATAAATTTAATGCCGAAAGAAGAAGCTTTTATCAGCATAAATTTAATGCCGAAAGAAGCTTTTATCAGTATAAATTTAATGCCGAAAGAAGAAGCTTTTATCAGTATAAATTTAATGCCGAAAGAAGAAGCTTTTATCAGTATAAATTTAATGCTGAAAGAAGAAGCTTTTATCAGTATAAATTTAATGCTGAAAGAAGAAGCTTTTCTCAGTATAAATTAAATGCTGAAAGAAGAAGCTTTTATCAGTATAAATTTAATGCTGAAAGAAGAAGCTTTTATCAGTATAAATTTAATGCTGAAAGAAGTTTTTATCAGTATAAATTTAATGCTGAAAGAAGCTTTTATCAGTATAAATTTAATGCCGAAAGAAGAAGCTTTTATCAGTATAAATTTAATGCCGAAAGAAGAAGCTTTTATCAGTATAAATTTAATGCCGAAAGAAGAAGCTTTTATCAGTATAAATTTAATGCCGAAAGAAGAAGCTTTTATCAGTATAAATTTAATGCCGAAAGAAGAAGCTTTTATCAGTATAAATTTAATGCTCAAAGAAGAAGCTTTTATCAGTATAAATTTAATGCTGAAAGAAGCTTTTATCAGTATAAATTTAATGCTGAAAGAAGAAGCTTTTATCAGTATAAACTTAATGCTGAAAGAAGCTTTTATCAGTATAAATTTAATGCTGAAAGAAGAAGCTTTTATCAGTATAAACTTAATGCCGAAAGAAGAAGCTTTTATCAGTATAAATTTAATGCTGAAAGAAGAAGCTTTTATCAGTATAAATTTAATGCTGAAAGAAGAAGCTTTTATCAGTATAAATTTAATGCTGAAAGAAGAAGCTTTTATCAGTATAAATTTAATGCTGAAAGAAGCTTTTATCAGTATAAATTTAATGCTGAAAGAAGAAGCTTTTATCAGTATAAATTTAATGCTGAAAGAAGCTTTTATCAGTATAAATTTAATGCTGAAAGAAGAAGCTTTTATCAGTATAAATTTAATGCTGAAAGAAGAAGCTTTTATCAGTATAAATTTAATGCTGAAAGAAGCTTTTATCAGTATAAATTTAATGCTGAAAGAAGAAGCTTTTATCAGTATAAATTTAATGCTGAAAGAAGAAGCTTTTATCAGTATAAATTTAATGCTGAAAGAAGAAGCTTTGATCAGTATAAATTTAATGCTGAAAGAAGCTTTTATCAGTATAAATTTAATGCCGAAAGAAGCTTTTATCAGTATAAATTTAATGCTGAAAGAAGAAGCTTTTATCAGTATAAATTTAATGCTGAAAGAAGAAGCTTTCATCAGTATAAATTTAATGCTGAAAGAAGAAGCTTTTATCAGTATAAATTTAATGCTGAAAGAAGAAGCTTTTATCAGTATAAATTTAATGCTGAAAGAAGAAGCTTTTATCAGTATAAATTTAATGCTGAAAGAAGCTTTTATCAGTATAAATTTAATGCTGAAAGAAGCTTTTATCAGTATAAATTTAATGCTGAAAGAAGAAGCTTTTATCAGTATAAATTTAATGCTGAAAGAAGAAGCTTTTATCAGTATAAATTTAATGCTGAAAGAAGCTTTTATCAGTATAAATTTAATGCTAAAAGAAGCTTTTATCAGTATAAATTTAATGCCGATAGAAGAAGCTTTTATCAGTATAAATTTAATGCCGAAAGAAGAAGCTTTTATCAGTATAAATTTAATGCCACAAGAAGCTTTTATCAGTATAAATTTAATGCCGAAAGAAGAAGCTTTTATCAGTATAAATTTAATGCTGAAAGAAGAAGCTTTCATCAGTATAAATTTAATGCCGAAAGAAGAAGCTTTTATCAGTATAAATTTAATGCTGAAAGAAGAAGCTTTTATCAGTATAAATTTAATGCTCAAAGAAGAAGCTTTTATCAGTATAAATTTAATGCTGAAAGAAGCTTTTATCAGTATAAATTTAATGCTGAAAGAAGCTTTTATCAGTATAAATTTAATGCTGAAAGAAGAAGCTTTTATCAGTATAAATTTAATGCTCAAAGAAGAAGCTTTTATCAGTATAAATTTAATGCTGAAAGAAGAAGCTTTTATCAGTATAAATTTAATGCTGAAAGAAGAAGCTTTGATCAGTATAAATTTAATGCTGAAAGAAGCTTTTATCAGTATAAATTTAATGCCGAAAGAAGCTTTTATCAGTATAAATTTAATGCTGAAAGAAGAAGCTTTTATCAGTATAAATTTAATGCTGAAAGAAGAAGCTTTCATCAGTATAAATTTAATGCTGAAAGAAGAAGCTTTTATCAGTATAAATTTAATGCTGAAAGAAGAAGCTTTTATCAGTATAAATTTAATGCTGAAAGAAGAAGCTTTTATCAGTATAAATTTAATGCTGAAAGAAGCTTTTATCAGTATAAATTTAATGCTGAAAGAAGCTTTTATCAGTATAAATTTAATGCTGAAAGAAGAAGCTTTTATCAGTATAAATTTAATGCTGAAAGAAGAAGCTTTTATCAGTATAAATTTAATGCTGAAAGAAGCTTTTATCAGTATAAATTTAATGCTAAAAGAAGCTTTTATCAGTATAAATTTAATGCCGATAGAAGAAGCTTTTATCAGTATAAATTTAATGCCGAAAGAAGAAGCTTTTATCAGTATAAATTTAATGCCACAAGAAGCTTTTATCAGTATAAATTTAATGCCGAAAGAAGAAGCTTTTATCAGTATAAATTTAATGCTGAAAGAAGAAGCTTTCATCAGTATAAATTTAATGCCGAAAGAAGAAGCTTTTATCAGTATAAATTTAATGCTGAAAGAAGAAGCTTTTATCAGTATAAATTTAATGCTCAAAGAAGAAGCTTTTATCAGTATAAATTTAATGCTGAAAGAAGCTTTTATCAGTATAAATTTAATGCTGAAAGAAGCTTTTATCAGTATAAATTTAATGCTGAAAGAAGAAGCTTTTATCAGTATAAATTTAATGCTCAAAGAAGAAGCTTTTATCAGTATAAATTTAATGCTGAAAGAAGAAGCTTTTATCAGTATAAATTTAATGCTGAAAGAAGAAGCTTTGATCAGTATAAATTTAATGCTGAAAGAAGCTTTTATCAGTATAAATTTAATGCCGAAAGAAGCTTTTATCAGTATAAATTTAATGCTGAAAGAAGAAGCTTTTATCAGTATAAATTTAATGCTGAAAGAAGAAGCTTTCATCAGTATAAATTTAATGCTGAAAGAAGAAGCTTTTATCAGTATAAATTTAATGCTGAAAGAAGAAGCTTTTATCAGTATAAATTTAATGCTGAAAGAAGAAGCTTTTATCAGTATAAATTTAATGCTGAAAGAAGCTTTTATCAGTATAAATTTAATGCTGAAAGAAGCTTTTATCAGTATAAATTTAATGCTGAAAGAAGAAGCTTTTATCAGTATAAATTTAATGCTGAAAGAAGAAGCTTTTATCAGTATAAATTTAATGCTGAAAGAAGCTTTTATCAGTATAAATTTAATGCTAAAAGAAGCTTTTATCAGTATAAATTTAATGCCGATAGAAGAAGCTTTTATCAGTATAAATTTAATGCCGAAAGAAGAAGCTTTTATCAGTATAAATTTAATGCCACAAGAAGCTTTTATCAGTATAAATTTAATGCCGAAAGAAGAAGCTTTTATCAGTATAAATTTAATGCTGAAAGAAGAAGCTTTCATCAGTATAAATTTAATGCCGAAAGAAGAAGCTTTTATCAGTATAAATTTAATGCTGAAAGAAGAAGCTTTTATCAGTATAAATTTAATGCTCAAAGAAGAAGCTTTTATCAGTATAAATTTAATGCTGAAAGAAGCTTTTATCAGTATAAATTTAATGCTGAAAGAAGCTTTTATCAGTATAAATTTAATGCTGAAAGAAGAAGCTTTTATCAGTATAAATTTAATGCTCAAAGAAGAAGCTTTTATCAGTATAAATTTAATGCTGAAAGAAGAAGCTTTTATCAGTATAAATTTAATGCTGAAAGAAGAAGCTTTTACCGGTCAAAATAAATTTAGGCTACGGATTACAAACTCATGTATAAGGATTATTGTCCATCTCTCGAGCGCCCGGGAACCGTTAACACATTTGTCAAAGTGCCAGATGTTTAGTTATATGGAAAAAGTAAAGACGAGATTACCATGAGCACACGGAAGAACACGAAGCTTCTCTCCTTCAATGTAGTCGTCCAAACAAATTGCGCAAGTCTCATAGGGATCCCCCTTTTGGAACTTGCAAGTGGGTATTTTGTTCAAAGCCGATGAGCTGAGGCGATCCCTCCTCTGCCGCCTCCGATCGGTAATAAACTTGGTGATCTATAAACAAACCGTGTACAGACGTGAAAGACGTGTAAAAAAAAATAAACTCACCATAAATATCACCATGACCAAGAAACAAATACCGACAACAATGGCGAAGGGAAGCAGGAGATGGGTCGTGATGTTAAACGGAATTTCAGAGTTTATTACTATGAAGCACGAGGTGTTGAAGGAGAAATATTCCCTCAACTTGGTTCCGGCGGTCTCACTAACAAATACGGAAGGTATGTGGATGCCGGAAGAGTTTTTGGCCGACATCGGTTCCAAGTTATCTGACTTAACGTTATGCACTATCACGGCATCGTAGCCATACTCCTGGGCGGCACGCACTTTAGCTTCGAAAGAGCAATTATATCTTGCCACGAGCAGTATCCATTTTCCGGTCAGGTTTTCGAAATGCGGCGGTCTTTTTATCGGTGCACAAGCTTGAGCGGGCTCTGCGTATACAACTAGCCCATGTAAACCCTCGTAAGGCAATCCATTGCCAAACGTTGAAGGCATGTCACGAAATTCTTCCTCGATATATCTTCCATCCTGCCGATAGCAAATATTTAACATACAGATAACTACCTATATACAATTGAAGGGTCGGCCGGAACAATGTTGTATGTAGCAATAACTAAACTCAATAACATTGAGCACGGACAAAAATTTGCTCAGGCAAGAACTATGTACAGCATATTCAACAGGCAACAGCACAATGAGATCTGTATATTGCCGATATATTTCTATATTTATACAAAGTTGCAACGTTATTCCGCCCGACCCTTAAATTACGCATTTAACTTACATATGGCAAGACTAAAATATCGGCTGTAGCTAGCTTAATCGCAACGCAACCGATTATTAAATATATTGGAAACATGGCTCACACACTGCACAATAACATAACTTCAATCATTGGCACATTGAATGTCTAGGTGACTAACTGAAACAAGAAATGCACGAATAATGACCACATTACTCCTTATCAACAGATTTGTTGGTAATCATTGAAAAGTCATTATCTATGGGATCTTATTCCACATCTAAGTGTATGCACATCATTAAATTACTATCAAATCAACAATGCACAACAAAACAAATAAATTTATCCTGTTATTTTATTTCCACGGTCAGTGATAAGAAAATATTAAGTTAGGTATGGCAAACATATTTTAAAATACAATTATTGGTTCATTTAATGCAAATATCTTGTAAACAACGATAAATTATTAGGCATTCTATAATCACAAAACTGTCAGAGCAAATAACCTTCATTCAATCTTAATGAATAATTGTGCTTATGTAAATGTTTATTACTACCAGTTGCTGAAATATACTTGTCATATCATCAGCGGTGTTTGTGTCTGTAGAAATTTTCGTTACTGATTTGAGCACAGAATAAATATACTTGTGAAAATTATAATAACACACTAACTAAATGTAGTCATACAGCAACAACATTGACATTTCGTGGCACAGTTGCCACATCGAATCATTACAAATCAGAAAAAAAATTGTGATATTTTGGGTGAATAAATACGGTTTTGTCGTATTAAATTAACTGAATAACATCTGTACTTCAATTAGGTTGCAACTTTAATAAAAGTAAACTGCTAATCTCTCGAAATTAGTTGCCATGCTTTCATAAAATTTGCTTTGCTGCAACCTTGTATTGATCACTATGTGACCATGTCGGCGGGAATTTCAAATATTTTATGACTCACTAGCTTGGAATTATTTGTAAGAATCTAACTATACATGCTATTAGCAAATGAATCCATTTTAAAATATGTTAGAATACTAATTATCACTATTATCACAAAATAACTGTGATTAAGTAACCACATAGGGGAAGACTGTGGCGATACTCTAAAAATCAGCAGAGGGGGATCTATTCCGATATCACATTTTAGTTTATTTAATGTTGCTGCTATTATTAAATCGTTGCACGTTACAAAAGAAGTAAATTACAAAATAAATATATTACAATCAATAAATTGCGATTTATTTAATCGATTCAGTTAATAGCCTACGCCTGAATAAGTATATTTGTACGATATATTCGTATAATCACATAGTCAATTTAAAATTAATGTATAAAAACAGATTTACTATTTACCTAGAAATACCTCACAAACGTAATATACGAAACAAAAACGTCACAGGTTATTTTTCGTTCACAATAAAAGTAATAAATACGACCAAGTAATGATCAGCCCATATTGTAAGGTGGAGGCTGATGCGGATACTGATTAGGATTCATTTGCCGTTGGAGGTGCGCCACCAGCGCCGGTGAAGGCTGCCCAGGCTGACCACCTTGCTGCTGCTGCTGCTGCTGCATGGCCAACATCTGCTGTCTCATTCTCTGCTGTTGTTGGAATTGGTTTTGTTGTTGCATGCCCACGCCCGGTTGCATACCTAAATATAAATGGTATTTCAATATTCGATATAGATTTCTCATGGTACTTGTTCTTACCTTGCCCGCCGGACCTGGAGTACGGGGGAGCAGGGCCGCCCTGGCCCGTGGCCATCGCCCCCATGGAATTCATATTGGCATTCATCGTGACGTTCGGGGCCTGCTGCAGGTACTGGGGCCTCGGCGTGTTCTGCGGCATGCCCCTGTAATCCGGCTGCGGGCCCCTCGGCTGGCCGAAATTCTGCTGCTGGAACATGGCCGGGTTCTGGGCGCTTTGCATCATCTGTTGGCCCCCCTGCATCATGTTGTTACCGGCATAGTTGCCTGCATATTGTTGGTTCATTCCGCCTTGAATGTTGCTGTACTGTTGCTGGAACATTCCCTAAAAAATTATATTCATGACATGTCTTAAATATGTACAATCATAATAGTAACTCTTTAAGGCGTTCGATGATTAAAGATAGGAAAAATTTTCTTTCTCTGAAGTTTTAAAATACTTCTGCTGAACATGTCTATTCCGCAGCATATTCTAAGAAAGCCCTCGTAGTATAGAGATGATCATAATTATTGGCACTAAAAAATATTTACCTGATTTGTCTGCATGGCTGTAGGATGCGGTTGCCGCAATGCCTGCCTTGGAAACTGGCGTTGTATTGCGGGCGAATATCCAGCCTGCGGAACAGGACCGGGGCCGGTTTGCTGCGCTGTAGGACCCATGAATTGATTTAAAGGGTGACGCTGACGCAGCATATTGGATAACGCTTGTTTAGATTGGTTAATTTGTGGCGGCCGTTCAAACCTATTTACTGTGGAAATTAACAACATTAGATAAATATGATGTATAAGCTTTTGCTACGAATACTGTTATGGAGAAAAATTAGCATCACTATTGTTTATTAATAAATTAGTGACGAGCTACAAATAACACACAGTTGGTAGCCAGGCAATCGGAAATTGCAGGAATATTAATTCTTTATTACTAAAAAACAGTTGCAATCGTAAAAATTTTCGTGTCTAATACTTTTCAAATCAGGCATTGCAGGAATATTAATTCTTAATTACTAAAAACAGTTGCAATCGTAAATTTTTTCGTGTCAAATACTTTTCAAATCAGGCATTAACAAGTGTGTATTAGTCTTAGATAACCTAACCTAACCTACATAGCAGGTTTATGATTGAAATTGATCACTTTCGCCAGATGTAATTTTCTTAAAAAAATTTAAATAAGTTAAAAATTAATCACTTGGAACTTAACCGAAAATGGAAAAACTGTTTTTTTGCCAAAACAAAACTCAGATCCGTACTGATTTTTAATTAAACTCGAACAAAAACTAAAACTAACAAAATATCTGTAACATAAATTTCCTGAAATATTTTCAAATTTTAGTTTAGCTACTGTTAAAACTGGATTTTTACAGATCCGTACTGATTTTTAATTGAACTCGAACAAAAACTAAAACTGAAAAAATATCTGAAACATAAATTTCCTGAATGTTTTCAAATTTTAGTTTAGCTACTGTTAAAACTGGATTTTTACAGATCCGTACTGATTTTTAATTGAACTCGAACAAAAACTAAAACTAACAAAATATCTGAAACATAAATTTCCTGAAATATTTTCAAATTTTAGTTTAGCTACTGTTAAAACTGGATTTTTACAGATCCGTACTGATTTTTAATTGAACTCGAACAAAAACTAAAACTGAAAAAATATCTGAAACATAAATTTCCTGAAATATTTTCAAATTTTAGTTTAGCTACTGTTAAAACTGGATTTTTACAGATCCGTACTGATTTTTAATTGAACTCGAACAAAAACTAAAACTGAAAAAATATCTGAAACATAAATTTCCTGAAATATTTTCAAATTTTAGTTTAGCTACTGTTAAAACTGGATTTTTACAGATCCGTACTGATTTTTAATTGAACTCGAACAAAAATTAAAACTGAAAAAATATCTGAAACATAAATTTCCTGAAATATTTTCAAATTTTAGTTTAGCTACTGTTAAAACTGGATTTTTACAGATCCGTACTGATTTTTAATTGAAATCGAACAAAAACTAAAACTGAAAAAATATCTGAAACATAAATTTCCTGAAATATTTTCAAATTTTAGTTTAGCTACTGTTAAAACTGGATTTTTACAGATCCGTACTGATTTTTAATTGAACTCGAACAAAAACTAAAACTAACAAAATATCTGAAACATAAATTTCCTGAAATATTTTCAAATTTTAGTTTAGCTACTGTTAAAACTGGATTTTTACAGATCCGTACTGATTTTTAATTGAACTCGAACAAAAACTAAAACTGAAAAAATATCTGAAACATAAATTTCCTGAAATATTTTCAAATTTTAGTTTAGCTACTGTTAAAACTGGATTTTTACAGATCCGTACTGATTTTTAATTGAACTCGAACAAAAACTAAAACTAAAAAAATATCTGAAACATAAATTTCCTGAAATATTTTCAAATTTTAGTTTAGCTACTGTTAAAACTGGATTAACCCATAAATTTTAAATTAGTTATAAAGATGTTATGCTATAATTTACATAAATATACCGATGATCATGATAAATGATGATTTCAATTTCAGCTCCAGACATCCATGGAAATTTTCACAGCCAATAAGAAGGGTGAGATTGGTGATCCCGTCTTTCTTATTGGCTGCAAAAATTTTCATGGGCAACTGGAGCTGAAATTTAAATGATCGCTCAGAACATAATGCTGTTAAAACTAGACTAATCTACACAACTATACTGAGCGTTATTGATGGGATTATAAATAAACGAAATATAATTTACCGTTGGGCATCTGTTGTTGATAATACCCTTGCTGTTGCTGCTGTGGCTGCTGTTGTTGCTGCTGTTGGTTGTACCACTGCTGCTGATTGGGATTTCCTCCGAATTGCTGTGGCTGTTGCTGCATTCCTCCGCTACCATAACCAATATGTTGTATAGGCGGCGTAGGTCCAGCTACTCCTTGCATTTGTCCCAAACCTGCAAGCAAAAACGATAAGTTTACGGTAAACATTACATCCAGCCAAGATAAAACTCACCAGGCTGGCCTTGACCAAGAGGCGTTTGCCCGATTCCCATGGGAGGCACTGGTACTTGGCCCGGAGCTCCTTTAATCTTCCTGTTCCTTCTCGGGTTTTTCCCTCGGCCCTTGCCCAGTGCAACGCTGTGCGGCGATTGGTCCACCGACGATGGCGTGTCGGCCTTCAGGTCAATCTCCTTTAGCTGTAGGTATACATGCTACATATGCTAAGCTAACAGCAAGGACGGTAGTAATCTTACGATAAAGATGCAGTATGCAAATCGGCAATCCAATGCGTACAAAATCAATAAAACTCAGAAAATACGCATAATAATGTGAAAATCATATTTTGGAGACAATAATTTGCGGATTAGAGCAGGTAAAGCGTCGCACTACTTACGGGTTTATCCGGGACCGGTTCCAAATCTTCTGGAGGCAACGGTGGCGGATCGAGGAAATGAGAGGCCGGTTTTTGCAGGGTGTGGGTGTGAAATTTTAATAATCTATGGGTATCTTCGCAGGCTAACGGTCTGCGTTCCAATCTAACAGCACCAAACCATGCCCAGGATAAAGGTGTTGGATTTTTCATTCCTTCCAAGACATCCCAAGTACTTACTCGTTGCTTTTCGGACACCTAAATGATTGTACGCGATGAAATATATCCACACTTTTGCAATTACACGAAATACCTGTAAACCGTGTTTTTTGTCAATACTGTCGAAACTGATTTTGTTTCCTTTATTGTCGGTGATGCATCCAGTGGACTCGATTGCGATTACTTCGGTAGACAATCTGGGCAACGGTAATAATTGACGTATGTGTTGCAGCGAAGCGCTATGCCTTTCTCCTACCTCTTTCTTTAACTTCTTCGTTAAATTTTGGTACATCTTCCTGCCTTCATCCTAAAAACATAAGAATAACATTAGTGTTTGTAAAATTTATATGAAACGAAGTAACGCAATTTTAAAATTTTCAAAATTGCATTGTTTAATTTAGAAACCTGTTGAGTGAAATTTTCGGGACACATATGTATTGTAATTAAATATCCGTTATGGGAATGTCAGTTGAAGGGATAATACAGAAAAATATGCGTTCTGATTACTGATATATTCCATAAAAGGAGAACTATCTATAAAAATGACTGTTGATGGGTTTCTGAAATAAACAATTCAATTGTTTTTGAATTAAATAAAACAACTTTACTTTGTTACTTCCACTAACACATTTATTTTACAAAAATAATTTAATGACTGCAGTTTCGACTACTCTATAGTCATTGTTAAACTAAGTCACGCTTAGTTGTGTGGAAAGTAAAGTTGTTTTATTTAATTCATTTACAACGTTCCACAAAGTAATGACTACCTGTATACAGTATTCAATTGTTTCGAATTGTTTATATAGTTTATTCGCAACAATTGTTTCTAATTGTTTTTCCACAATTGTTTCTAATTGTTTTTTCACAATTGTTTCGAATAGTTTTTATTGTTTATTCGCAACAATTGTTTCGAATTGTTTCAAAGTGTGACGAAACAATTATTGCGAATAAATAATTGTTAACAGTAACACTTAAAACAGTGTTTATTCGCAACAATTGTTTCGAATTGTTTCAAAGTGTGACGAAACAATTATTGCGAATAAATAATTGTTATCAGTAACACTTAAAACAGTGTTTATTCGCAACAATTGTTTCGAATTGTTTCAAAGGGTGACGAAACAATTATTGCGAATAAATAATTGTTAACAGTAACACTTAAAACAGTTTAGGAACATTTTTAAAAGTGCTATACCTTATTTCACACAATTTGATTATAAATTTTTAACAAATAACAGCCACATCAATAACCTATCGGTATTTGTTGTATTTTGAACGTAGTATATACCTGCTGATCGGTGGCCAGAGCTGAATGAACTAAAGTAGCCAACATATCGATAACTGTGGTGAAAAGGTCACTGTGCGTGTGCAAATCAACCAATCCATTTGTAACAAGTTGAACCAATAGCAGTGCCCAGTCGGTTGTAGCAGAAATGCTCCGTTGAAATGCTTCGAAAACGCCACCAACTAACGAAAATCGCAACTGCAAGCCGTCCAAGGTGCGGTCGTTATTACAAATGTCCGTCAAATTTCCGTCCCTAGCCAGTGAAACTAGCTGCGACAGCTGTTGATGCAATGAGGCCAAAAGCCCTTCCCTCTGACCTTCCTCTTGATTCTTAAGGCAAGTCAAGACCAGACTTAAAAACGGCTGATGGCTTAAAACGCTTGGATTATCCGTATTTGCCCGTTTATTCTTTTGCTCCTTGACCCAACCGTTGCTTTCCAATACCTGACCAGCCACCTTTAGCACCCTTCCTTGCACGGCACTCGGTAATTTAGAAACTAATGGCGCGACTAACCATATAGAACCTTGTTGCTTCGTTTTACATTCCGATCTAGAAGAAATAATGATAATACACACTTTTAAACAAAAATATTTCATCTTACTTTTTATCATCTGTGCTCTGTGAATTGCTACTGGAGGAACTTAATTGAAAAACATCTATTGCCGCCTTGGCTACAGTTTCTAGCCATTGACTTAACTCGGGAGAATTCGCATTGAACTGTTTAAACATCAATTGAAGATCCAGCCAGGACATTCTCAGCGTCCAGAGTTCTAAATTCTATAAAATATGTTGGTCAAATACGAAGGGTTGCACTGAGTTAAGTTAGTAAACACAACTTAATCACAGGCGTGTAAAAGTTAACATCCCAAAGTGTTGCACCAAAGCTTTCCAAGTATAGTTAGTTAAAATGAGATTTTCCCAGGTCAGTAACACAGTAAAACGCTATACTTACTTCTAAAATCCTAGTGATCATACTTCTTTGATCTAATTCATCAATTGCGGAACTAATGTCAGGATAACAGATCATGTGCAGCAATCTTTGAGCTTGCGAGTGAGACAATAGGGGATCTAGGAGATTATCGTGATGACAGAGCTCCTCCGGATGACATAAACATCGTTCAAGCACCCATTGTTGTGAACAAATTTCTCTTAAAACATGACAAGCAAACGCAGACAATGACGCCGTGCTTTCCGTATTTCCATTACTTGATTGCCTGTTAATAAAATTTGTAAGAAAATTATTTACAGATTTGGTACTGATTATATTAGAAAACAAAAGAATAACGTTGTTATTTACACAGCATTGGGTTGATTCTTGAAAACACAATCGGAAAAGAAATAAAACAAAAGCAGTTCATCAATAATACACCAGATGTACGTAATATCCACAGCCCAATATTAATGTCCAAGTAATTAGTATGTTTTATTTACAAAAATATAGAATTTTTAATACATCAGCGGAATAGTGTCTTATCTGTCTTCACCTGTAGTTGAATGAAACAAATAATGACCAAAATAATTACAGGTCAAATATTAATGCAGTATGTCAATTTATCTATCACTTTGGCTTATTTTAACGTCAAGAATACACATACTTATGGTAACTAAAAATTACCAAAACATTTAAAAATTCTGCTAGGGTATTAAAAAAACTATACAAATATTTGGATAATGCCGAGTGATCCATTTAGGGTGAGACTGTATTTTAGGTTGGTAACCTGAAGTAATTGGCAGCTTTGGATAACAAATATGTGTATTGCCAAAAATGTCGTAAAGATGTTAATGTTTAATGTAAATTTATAATTAATTATAAATAACAACAATCATTTGAAATTAAAAAAACAACACAAAGTGGTAACTAAATTGTATTACATACCAATATAAAAAAGTCTCATGCTTCATGGGTCTCCCGGTAGATATTAATTTAATATAAGGCTGAAGATATGTTAGTTCAAAACGTGTAAAATAAATAACACACAATTCATTCACTAGAATACCATTTTGATAACTGGTAACAGAGCTAGTGTTGTAGTGTCTAAGTTCACAAGAATACTTATTTTTATCATCTATGTGCAAGCTCAGTGACACAATCAAAGCAAAGCAAACATGAGAGCCAGGAGAACAGTTTCAGAGGGGCCGATCGGCTGAAGGAATTGAAAATATGTACCCCTCTGCTGGCCCCCATGGAAGCATTAAGAGAGTATCATCGACAAACCTATGTGTCGTCCTTGAGCCGCAGATATCCATTTCTATCACCCTAATAGAGAGAAAGAGAACAACATATAAAATATTTTTCAAATAATTTTGAGACGAGAACACATTTCAGTACATTTTTTCTGAACATGTTATTTTACTGAAATTTGCCCTGCTATTTGATTGCCACGATCACAATAAATCAATAATTACGTATAAAACTTACGCCAGATCCAAAGAAGGTCCGTCTGCAGAGCCCATTAAGTCACTAGTGCCCAATATGTGAGAAATGCTAAGTTCCGTGCCTTCCTTTGCAGTAGCATCGCCCACTACTAATACAGCTTTCAAGACCGCCAAAACTGGTCCAACGTGGATATTTCTGTGTGCGGCAGCCAACAAGTGTCTATCACAACTCAGCCGCACACCCAATGGAGGCCTGGGAGCTGTAAGCGGTGGGGATCCCACTGAATATAACCCTGGTTGAGGCCCTTCTGCCGTCCGGAACAATCGGAGAAGTAAATGGCATGTTAGCCGCATTCCGCCTTCTGCTGCACCTCCCCCATTATCCAAAGACTTCACCTAAGATATTAAATATGTCAAACTTACGTAAAGAATTATCATTATCTGGTACCTTTAGAAGACTTGGCAAAGCAACTCGCCCAACAAAATCCTCTAAAGAAAAACAGTGCCTTGCTATCAAAATACACGTAAACACAGCGAGAGCATTGTGTATACTGGCGTCCTGAATATCTAGATGACCGTGAAGATCCGTGTAATAACCTGGGTGCGTCATCGGGCAACAAAGCGCCAGAAGGGCGCCTAACCATTCACAGGCAAGATTATTGCAGCAAGCGGTCATTTCTGCACACATTATGGCCAAGTCGTTTAATCGCTCGTTGTCATTTTCTCTGCACACGTATATTATAGCATTGCTTACAAATGAATACCTAAAACAAAATATTTCGCCGTTATGACATAACTCAAACAAATAGCATCATAGTTTACCGATTGTTTCCATTTTCACCCAATTGCCGTGCCCACGAACTCTCTATTTTCCCACCTCTTCTCGGGTTGGTAAATACTTCTTGCATAAATTGCGGATTGTACACATAGTTGCTACTTGGCATCGGCTGTAGGGCTGTATACAGTGCTTGCCTGATTTTCGGATAAGCATTACCAAACGGCTCCACAGTATGCGGCTTGGATTTTAATAAACTGCAGGATGAATACAAATCATACAAATGTGCGAGAATGCATCTTTCAGCCGAACTGCAATCTCCGGGATTGCTCACATGCTTCACAACTCGGCACAACCCCTCAAACACTGCCGACGTTTGATCCGGTGACACTATAAAAAATATACACAAATAATATTGTTGTTTGTTGTCAGTTCGAGATGTTGATTATTTTCCAGACACATTAAATTTAAACAATTAAATCTTAAAATACCTCGAAGTTTTGTTCTAATAACAACATTCTACTTACACAATAAACAGCAATGATACCTCCTCAAAACTCCGACAACATACAAACTCAAACTTGTCGTGTAATTCCTCATCAAGACCGAGTTTTTGGCAATCAACTGCGCCTCAACTTCCAGAAGTTCCTTCAAAATCTGTATGCAAACGTCAATCAGTCCGTAAATATTTAACGCCAGTTCCATTAAATCGAATAAAAAAGCTACGTGTTCTTGTACCGGAAGATAGTTGGAGCTCCCAGTTGCAAAAGAATTTAGCATTTCAATGACTGTAACGCTGCACTGCCACGTAACGACGTGCTGATCAAAATAACTCAAATTTTGGCATTTCTGCGTGGTTGCTTCGAAATTAAACTCGTTTCGCGAGTGTTTCTTGACCTTGCCTCCCTCGGCAACGTCCACACTAAACTTCTTCGAAAACAACTTGCATATTTCTTTCGACATTTTTTTAACGGTATGCCGAGCTTCGTCCCTAATTTTTCCCACGCCATATAGCAGAACGTGCCGCTGATTGCAGTCATGTTGGCTGTAAGGGTCGTCTTGGCACAACGGAAAATGCGTAGTGTAAAGTAAATGACGTGACGGTTTAACTTTATGGTCGACGTGATCCGTTTCCATTGCAACGGCACCAATTGCCGTTGGAACATGTGGGTGATGAGAGTGTTCGTGTTCTTTAGGACTATCGGGGATGTCCATTGAGTTTTGTTGGTCTTCTTTAATATCTTGCAGAATTTTATCCAAATCTGCATCGATTTTCGAATCATCAATGTCCATCGTATGCGAGTGGTCCTAAAATATTAAAAGCAAGTAATAATTAAAATAGTGTTTATTTGATAGCCCCAATATATGTTATTGTTGCTATAAAGCTCTGAAGTTTGTAAATTTGCATGAACAAATGTAAAATCTTATTATGAAAATATCATGCAAGTTTAAAAGCTTTGAAATTAATAAAACGTTTTTGAAATGTTATTGAAATTAATTGTAAGATTAAGAAATTATTTTCATTAAGGAATTTTTTTAAATTTAGATATTTCAATTTTACGAAAAACTTATGAAAATATATAAAAATATAAATGCAATGGAAGGATAAGTACAGAATTTATATTAGGTGAAGAATTAAAAATTGAACGCAAGTATTAATAAATTGCTAATCATTACCTCCAATTTAGTATGAGTAACGTCGGGCGATTCTTCATGGCCAAGCAAATCTCCTCTAGATATTAGGGTGCACATATAAGCATCATGAGAAAACACATCCCTCCTTATCAGTTCGGCAAACAGGTGAACCAAATTTATGAATGCGGTTTTTTTCTGTCGAGATAGATTTTCATATATTAATAAAGCAAGCCAATTCTATTGCCATACGTTTACTACCTGCGGTGTGTCGTCTGGAGAAAGCACCGGAGCATCGGTGTCTAGAAACTTCATGAGCAAACTTTGGAACATAGGCGGTCCCCCCGGCACACTGCTGTTGCTGTCTTTATCGTCGGTCTCTTTCGACTCTTGATCGCCGGGCGTTGACGTGTCGGACTGTCTCCTGTCGAGCAGTGCTGCCACCGCCAAAGCCCGATGTTCACCGGCTCGTTCGGGAGAAACGGCCCATTCGCATAACAATTTTACAACAGCATTTTCATTCTCGTTGTTGTTAAATACCTACGCAAAAGCAGTAATATATGGAGGATTAATGAAGGTGCATTAAGAGAAATACTTATAAAAATCGATTAGCAAGACAAGAGTATAGTACTTTTAATACCGCAGCCGAATAGTGCCATATATGTCTATCACCTATAAATTATGCATTTTCTGCAAGCTTTTCGATTTACACGGTTTTGACTTAATTTTCGATTTACACGTTTTTCTCAGGAACGTATCTACCATGTAAATCGGGGGATAGGTGTATAGTACTTTTAATACCGCAGCCGAATAGTGCCATATATGTCTATCACCTATAATTTGAATGAAACAATCAGCATGACCGACATACTGGTCAGTGTGTCACATAAAACTTCACGACATTTAAAAATGAAGCGGCATTCAGATCATTCTAAAAAACTGTTTTTAAATGTTACAAAATGTTTTGAAAATTATTTATGAAGCGTCAATACAATGAAATAGGATACATATTTTTACTTTTCTATTAATATTTGACAGATTTTTTTAACATCAACAGTGCCTTTGGTACTGTACCTAAAACAATTAAAAATTCCGCTGAGGTATTAAAAATATTATAGTTCTAATTTCAAACATAATTTTGAGTATATTTTACACGAATTTCATGGAAAATTATTATGGCACTGTGCATGTGATTAAGTATAATTCACCTTGGCATAAAGAGTGTCAAGTGAATTAGAAGTATCCATTCTATCAAATCGATGTCGGTCCAAAGCGTCCAGTGCTGCCAATACTCTGGTGGTAATAGTGCCAGCCGAGCATTGCTGCCACTTGTCCATGCACCATCTACCTTCGGCGCGTTTACTCCTTTCCCTTATATTATTTTCCATTTGTCTCAGCTGCTTCTTATAGGAATTCATATTGCAGCGAGACGGCATGGGCAGTGCAGAAGGTATCATTGGTAGGAGGTCGAGGGGGGAGCCGTGCCATACAGTACCAACACCGGCACTGCACCATACCAAAGATGTCGGACATTCCAGGCAAATAGTCTGAACAATGCAGCTTAACTGCATAACTAAAACATTACCATTTATACCTAAATAATTGCAAATTGAAAAAATTACTTATGTCTCTGTGGTGAGGGCAATTCTGATATTCGATCAGCGTGGTCTGCATTGGATTTGGGACGGTGTCTTTTTTGTCTTTGTCAATGTCTTTATTATTGCTTTCAGTTTTTATGTTCTCACTTTGAGGAGACGTAATTAAATTTGTTTCTGCTACATTGTTAAGCATATGCCCAAGTTTCTTGCAGCATAGATACGCTAGCCGCCTACATAGCAATTCGGATTGCACAAACTCGTCTAAATACTGCAAAGCCATCGGTAAGAATAGCCTCAGCATCCCATCGTCGGCAGGCTGAGTCCTCATTTTCTCCAAAAGCTCAATAACCCAATTCAATAATTCCTGGCGGTCAATAAGGCCTTCTTCCGTCATGTATTTTAACAACTGGCTGCAGTAATTCCAGTGACGACCTGCTAGTTTTTGTTCAGCTTCGCTAATTGTGGCCGAGCTTGCGACAGGAGTGGTGCTAGCTATTTTTTCTGCTTGGGAATAATGTTCCTGCAATTTTGGCACTTGATCTTTTAAAAACTTTAATAAAGTACCGCTCCACTCTAGAAATTAATGAATATATTTTAATACCTTAACAGCAAGCGCAATTATAATTTACCAGTCGTCGGATCTGGAAGTTGCCTCTTCTTAATCTTTGCCTCGGAAACGGCCACAGTATACGCTGAACTCAATTTAATAAACCAAGCTGCCCTCATCATCGGCACCTGGTACTCACACAACATCATAAAAATTTCCTCCTTTTTGTTAAAATTTGGAGCTTTCTTCGATAAATTCATCAAAGGTTTATTACTGGCAAGATCCTTAAACCAGGCCTCTATTGCATTTTTCGTTCTTATAGTGGCGGGCCAAAAATTATCCTTTGTATTTATCTGCTGACGTTTTCTGCCGGAATCCGGAAGAGTACTAAGTTCCTCCTTTCTGGCAATTATGGCGTTGAAAAAGGCTCCCACCTGCGTGCAGAAAATTTCATAAACACCCACTTTCCGTTGCGCTAAAATATTTATACCTTGCTGGCAGTCACGTTGCAATTTCTAGCCGTTCCGAACTCATCGTTTAAGTGCGTCATGGTAGGAAACCCATGCTTTACATTTACACTGGTCAGCTCGTCTTCTTTCTGCTTGGGTTCCTGAGGGTACACATCGGGAGGGCCTATTCGAGGCTTCTTGAGAGGCCTCTTCTCATACAAGTGGCTGCACAACATCGTTATCGAATTAGATTTATTATCGATGTCACAAATGCAAACAAAGCATTGATAAAGGTTTATGGTGTACGGTTTTAAATCCTGGATAACGTTACATGTTTATTATTATAATTTAATTGATATCTGAACCACTACCAACAACACGAAAACACATCGCAGATGACGCCATTACAATTACAATGCTACCACAATTATATGCTAATATCAGTGTTGCCACTGTTAGTACATTTATACTATTTTTTTATAGATTAGCATTTTGACATAATTTAATACGTTAGTACGTTTGATATGAATCTATTACATATTCAGAAAAATCTGATTCATTAATGTTTTGTCGTTAATTGTAAACGCCATTACAATTATCAATGCTACCCAAAATTAGTGTTGCCACTGTTAGTACATTTATACTAGATCATCATTTTGACCTAATTTAATACGTTAGTACGTTTGTTATAAATCTATTACATATTCAGAAAAATCTGATTCATTAATGTTTGGTCATTAATTGTAAATGCCATTACAATTAACAATGCTATCCACAATTATATGCTATTATCAGTGTTGCCACTGTTGGTACATTTATAATAGATCATCATTTTGACCTAATTTAATACGTTAGTACGTTTGTTATAAATCTATTACATATTCAGAAAAATCTGATTCATTAATGTTTGGTCATTAATTGTAAATGCCATTACAATTAACAATGCTATCCACAATTATATGCTATTATCAGTGTTGCCACTGTTGGTACATTTATACTAGATCATCATTTTGACCTAATTTAATACGTTAGTACGTTTGTTATAAATCTATTACATATTCAGAAAAATCTGATTCATTAATGTTTGGTCATTAATTGTAAATGCCATTACAATTAAGAATGTTATCCACAATTATATGCTATTATCAGTGTTGCCACTGTTAGTACATTTATACTAGATCATCATTTTGACCAATTTAATACCTTAGTACGTTTGTTATAAAACTATTACATATTCAGAAAAATCTGATTCATTAATGTTTGGTCATTAATTGTAAATTCCATTACAATTAACAATGCTACCCACAATTATATACTATTATCAGTGTTGCCACTGTTAGTACATTTATACTAGATCATCATTTTGACCTAATTTAATACGTTAGTACGTTTGTTATAAATCTATTACATATTCAGAAAAATCTGATTCATTAATGTTTGGTCATTAATTGTAAATTCCATTACAATTAAGAATGCTATCCACAATTATATGCTATTATCAGTGTTGCCACTGTTAGTACATTTATACTAGATCATCATTTTGACCAATTTAATACGTTAGTACGTTTGTTATAAAACTATTACATATTCAGAAAAATCTGATTCATTAATGTTTGGTCATTAATTGTAAATTCCATTACAATTAAGAATGTTATCCACAATTATATGCTATTAACAGTGTTGCCACTGTTAGTACATTTATACTAGATCATCATTTTGACCTAATATAATACGTTAGTACGTTTGTTATAAATCTATTACATATTCAGAAAAATCTGATTCATTAATGTTTGGTCATTAATTGTAAACGCCATTACAATTAACATTGCTATCCACAATTATATGCTATTATCAGTGTTGCCACTGTTAGTACATTTATACTAGATCATCATTTTGACCTAATTTAATACGTTAGTACGTTTGTTATAAATCTATTACATATTCAGAAATATCTGATTCATTAATGTTTGGTCATTAATTGTAAATGCCATTACAATTAACAATGCTATCCACAATTATATGCTATTATCAGTGTTGCCACTGTTAGTACAATTATACTTGATCATCATTTTGACCTAATTTAATACGTTAGTACGTTTGTTATAAATCTATTACATATTCAGAAAAATCTGATTCATTAATGTTTGGTCATTAATTGTAAATTCCATTACAATTAAGAATGCTATCCACAATTATATGCTATTAACAGTGTTGCCACTGTTAGTACATTTATACTAGATCATCATTTTGACCTAATATAATACGTTAGTACGTTTGTTATAAATCTATTACATATTCAGAAAAATCTGATTCATTAATGTTTGGTCATTAATTGTAAATTCCATTACAATTAAGAATGCTATCCACAATTATATGCTATTATCAGTGTTGCCACTGTTAGTACATTTATACTAGATCATCATTTTGACCAATTTAATACGTTAGTACGTTTGTTATAAATCTATTACATATTCAGAAAAATCTGATTCATTAATGTTTGGTCATTAATTGTAAATTCCATTACAATTAAGAATGCTATCCACAATTATATGCTATTAACAGTGTTGCCACTGTTAGTACATTTATACTAGATCATCATTTTGACCTAATATAATACGTTAGTACGTTTGTTATAAATCTATTACATATTCAGAAAAATCTGATTCATTAATGTTTGGTCATTAATTGTAAATTCCATTACAATTAAGAATGCTATCCACAATTATATGCTATTATCAGTGTTGCCACTGTTAGTACATTTATACTAGATCATCATTTTGACCAATTTAATACGTTAGTACGTTTGTTATAAAACTATTACATATTCAGAAAAATCTGATTCATTAATGTTTGGTCATTAATTGTAAATTCCATTACAATTAAGAATGTTATCCACAATTATATGCTATTAACAGTGTTGCCACTGTTAGTACATTTATACTAGATCATCATTTTGACCTAATATAATACGTTAGTACGTTTGTTATAAATCTATTACATATTCAGAAAAATCTGATTCATTAATGTTTGGTCATTAATTGTAAATGCCATTACAATTAAGAATGTTATCCACAATTATATGCTATTATCAGTGTTGCCACTGTTAGTACATTTATACTAGATCATCATTTTGACCTAATTTAATACGTTAGTACGTTTGTTATAAATCTATTACATATTCAGAAAAATCTGTTTCATTAATGTTTGGTCATTAATTGTAAACGCCATTACAATTAACAATGCTATCCACAATTATATGCTATTATCAGTGTTGCCACTGTTAGTACATTTATACTAGATCATCATTTTGAACTAATTTAATACGTTAGTACGTTTGTTATAAATCTATTACATATTCAGAAAAATCTGATCCATTAATGTTTGGTCATTAATTGTAAACGCCATTACAATTAACAATGCTATCCACAATTATATGCTATTATCAGTGTTGCCACTGTTAGTACATTTATACCAGATCATCATTTTGATAAATTTAATACGTTAGTACGTTTGTTATAAATCTATTACATATTCAGAAAAATCTGATTCATTAATGTTTGGTCATTAATTGTAAATGCCATTACAATTAACAATGCTATCCACAATTATATGCTATTATCAGTGTTGCCTCTGTTAGTACATTTATACTAGATCATCATTTTGAACTAATTTAATACGTTAGTACGTTTGTTATAAATCTATTACATATTCAGAAAAATCTGATTCATTAATGTTTGGTCATTAATTGTAAACGCCATTACAATTAACAATGCTATCCACAATTATATGCTATTATCAGTGTTGCCACTGTTAGTACATTTATACTAGATCATCATTTTGACCAATTTAATACGTTAGTACGTTTGTTATAAATCTATTACATATTCAGAAAAATCTGATTCATTAATGTTTGGTCATTAATTGTAAACGCCACTACAATTAACAATGATATCCACAATTATATGCTATTATCAGTGTTGCCACTGTTAGTACATTTATACTAGATCATCATTTTGACCAATTTAATACGTTAGTACGTTTGTTATAAATCTATTACATATTCAGAAAAATCTGATTCATTAATGTTTGGTCATTAATTGTAAATGCCATTACAATTAAGAATGTTATCCACAATTATATGCTATTATCAGTGTTGCCACTGTTAGTACATTTATACTAGATCATCATTTTGACCTAATTTAATACGTTAGTACGTTTGTTATAAATCTATTACATATTCAGAAAAATCTGATTCATTAATGTTTGGTCATTAATTGTAAATGCCATTACAATTAAGAATGTTATCCACAATTATATGCTATTATCAGTGTTGCCACTGTTAGTACATTTATACTAGATCATCATTTTGAACTAATTTAATACGTTAGTACGTTTGTTATAAATCTATTACATATTCAGAAAAATCTGATTCATTAATGTTTGGTCATTAATTGTAAATGCCATTACAATTAACAATGCTATCCACAATTATATGCTATTATCAGTGTTGCCACTGTTAGTACATTTATACTAGATCATCATTTTGACCTAATTTAATACGTTAGTACGTTTGTTATAAATCTATTACATATTCAGAAAAATCTGATTCATTAATGTTTGGTCTTTAATTGTAAATGCCATTACAATTAACAATGCTATCCACAATTATATGCTATTATCAGTGTTGCCATTGTTAGTACATTTATACTAGATCATCATTTTGACCTAATTTAATACGTTAGTACGTTTGTTATAAATCTATTACATATTCAGAAAAATCTGATTCATTAATGTTTGGTTCAGTGCAATAATTTCAAAAATTATCCAATAATAATAATTATAATGATACTTATTATTATTATTTTATTCACTTAGCTGTTGTATACAGATATAATTTTATTTCAAACAAAATTAAAAGTTGCAATAATAACGATAATAGCGTTGGAATCGATGATTTTTATATGCTATTAGTTGACAACGATTAAGTTGAATCCTTATGCAGTATCTATTATTTTAATCATTTAAAATAATATTATAGTTATTTGTTCCTTATTTATTTCAAGATATTAAATATATAATATTTATTATGTTGAAATATTGTATATTGAAATAAATATAGTTTTATTTGTGATGCCTACAGACAATTTGCATCTGAACAAAACTCAAAAAGAATAATCAATAGAATGATATATAATTTAGTACTTTTTGAACCGAACTGGTACATTCTACATTTTACTTGGTGCATTTGATTTTATTCTTGTGGCAACACTGACCACTACAGTAAGGCAACGCAAAAAAAATAATTATAGTGTGACAGATGCAGACAGAAATGACCAATAAATCGCAGTGCTTCCAACGGTAACACTTAATGTGTTTTTTTGTACATATTAACTATACTGAATAAGTTTGTTTGCTTCATTATACTTGTAAAACGCGGTTTAATCTGTTGATCAACTTATTTGTGGCATTTGCGATTTTTAAGTAATAAAATATATATTTTCTTTGCACTTCCACGAGTGTATTTTTTGTGTGGTAATATTGATTCTGTTTGTCAAAAATTCCATTTGACTGGCGTACGTTGATTAATGTAAATATACAAGATTAAAAATGGGACGGTCACGATCTAGAAGCAAATCTCCAAGAAAACACCACAAAAGCAAACATCACAAACGCAGCAAGTCTCGCGACAGGTCAGAGCGAAGTTCCAGCAAAACGTACAAAACCGAGAAGTGCAAAGAAAGAAGCTCAAAATCCAGGTATGTGTTTAGAATGTTAATTACACATGCCACAAATATGGCAATAAATTACCATCAATTAAACGTGCTTGCAACATAATGCAGATTAAACTTGTCTACACTGATTAAGAGAGGTTTCTAAAAGTTGTGTTTGTAAATCTGATGTAGAAAACGTTCCCATTCTGTTTCCTCTGCATCGAGTAGTGATGGTTCGATAGACCTTAATAGGACCAAACATAAGAAATCGTCTAGAGTGCGAAAGATGGACGAAGTTGAGAGGCTTGCCGAGATGGAACGACAACGCAGACAACGAGAAGCGGAGCAACGTTTAATAGAGGAGGAGACGGCGAAGAGAATAGAGGAACTTGTTACGAAAAGGGTGGAAGAGGAGCTGGAGAAGAGAAAAGACGAAATTGAGCGTGAAGTGGCGAAACGGGTTGAAGAGGCGAAAAAAATTATGGAGAAACAGATGATGGAAGAGATGGAAAGAAGAAGAGAACGGCAAATAATGGAAGAGAAACATAGAGAGGTAAGGACTATTTTGTGGCTGGCAGCAGTAAAGTTATGTCGTCTTTATTTTAATTACAGCACATTTTTTTAATAATTTCATTAAATTCTTAAGAAGATTTTATAAACATGTGAGATTGATTAATCTCTTTTTACTCTGTATTTGTTGTCTTAAAATTCAATGATAATAAATGTTGAGATTTTGCATAAAAAGCTATTTAAATTAGCCATTTGTTAATTATTTTCTTTAACTATTCGGAGTAGTGTACATAATTTTGTACAGACTAGTCGTATTTTCCCTTTGGTCAATAATTAAGTTATATTAACAAATCGTTTGCCACTTGGCTAATAGCTATTAAGGTAAAGAATCACAGGATATGAGCAGATGTGACGATTCAAGAGTAGAGATAATAAAGACTGCTTGTCGAGATGGGAGCCACCCACACGTCATACAGGTATTATCTACCTTTTATATTTTATTTTAATATATTAATTTATAAATTATATTTATAAATGCAGGGTGTTTGTGTATTTCATTTATATAATGGCTGGTTCTAGAAAAATGAATGCGTGTGTGCCTGTTATTAACGATATCCGCATTCACCTCTATGCGAAAATTGGGTGCCTTTTTAACCGAAATGTCGCACAAATGGCTAGACCTGCCGCTAAAAAGACACGCACTGCCGCATAAGGTGTCTTTAGTGTATGGCTAAAGAAACATTCTGTGTAAACTGTATGTTTGCGTTTTTGATGAATTAAGGAACCAGCCATTCACAATGTGCATTCCTCATTTCACACTTCAAATGTTTATAGGAGGAGGAACGTCGAAAAAGAGAAGAACTAGAACAGATCATGGCAGAAAACAATAGGAAAATAGAGGAAGCCCAACGAAAACTGGTAAGAGTTTGATTACCTTCCCGGGATTACCCTCCCTTAGGATGTTTACTAAATATCAAAATTCCATCAGGCGGAAGAGAGACTGGCGATGGTTGAAGAACAACGTAAAATGGAAGAAGAACGGCAGAAGCTTAGAAAAGAGCAGGAAAAAAGGATAAAGGAGGAGCAAAAGAAAATTCTCGGAAAAAATAATTCGCGTCCAAAACTTTCGTTTTCTTTAAAACCAGTGCTTTAGTGTTAATTAATAGTGATTACAGTGCTTACAAAACTCATTTAAATGAACTCGTTTTTTATAGATTTACAAACATAGCAGGAACAACAAACTCTTAGTGTATTGCAATATTGAATACTTTATAAGGCTCAGGTGTACATAGTTTTAAAGATTTTCAATATTAATTACGTTGGTAGACTGTATTCTTGCGTGCATGCATGGGTGTGCCTAGGTGAATGAGCGTGGTGTGGAAACTGATGTTATGTGGGTGTATGTAAAGCAAGTTAGGTTTTTCATTATGTGAATTATAAACATTTATTGCGCTGTATGCAAATTAAATTTACTTGAAAATAATTATTCCGTTAACATCCTGCTGAAAAACCAATCATTTCATATTTGTTTGGAGTCAAGGTGCAAACAAACCACTTTATTTATTAGTATACATTTCAAGTGTTGTATTAAATCTAGTGCTTCACAATAAACTTTATTTTTATTTTATTTTTATTTAATTTAACTTATTTAAACTTGATTAAAAAATACGTAATTTAATTTAATTAACACTTGTATTGATTTTTCGAAATTTAGTGTGCTGAGGATTCTTATTTTAAACATGAAATCATAAACCAAAATGTGAGGATGCCAGACAATATTTATCTGCATCTATGTACTTATTTTATTCAATAAAAATTTAATTTTCATGTTTGACATCAAACGAAAAACGGAACTGCTTTGTTTGATTTACTGTTTGTGAGTGGGAAATATAAAAAAGGTATATTCTGTGTTCTCACCTTTCTTCATCTTTTACATAATATTGGTGCATAGTCATTTTTCTTGAATGAGCACCAATGTGAAGATAAATATAATTTATTCATTGTTTAAATTAAGACACATTGTGCGCATACTTGAACATGAAGTTTGTCATTTCAGTTATTTCCATGCAATATGTCTCGCATAGCTGAAAAAAGTAAACTAAAGGTTTGGTGATATCTTTTTAATAATATGCAAATACACCAGTGATATTTCTCCAATAATTAACAAATGCATCAGTGATATGTCTCTAATAACAAGCATATGCATCAGTGACATCTCTATAATAATAATGCATCAGTGACAGTAGTCATCTGCAGTCTAGTAGTAGTAATCTGCCCAGGATAGTTTCCCCAAACCAGTCGTTCGCAGCCGACGTTAAACTGTAGGTGCCATACGTCAGTGTAACTACGATACAAAAACTCATACACTGACGTATGCGGGGAAATGAAAATGCCCCAGGATCAGCCCATAGTAGTTTCCCCAATCTTCGTCGTTCGCAACCGACGTTAAACTGTAGGTGCCATATGTCACTGTAACTACGATACAGACACTCATACACTGACGTATGCGGGGAAATCGCCTACGCTCGAGGGATCGAGTACGGCACTCCGAGAAGAAGTGACGGTAGTAAATTTTTGTAGAATTCTTCAATGAACCAACAAATCAACGATCTGCAAGTCTGCCATCGGATTCTAAAGGTAGGAATTTGTATACAAATCTGGCATGAAATATACAAAACATAAATTAGATAAATTTGTAGAAATTTCAGTAATTGATAATTCATGCTGGTCAAATCAGAAAGTTATACATTCGATGTTCTCACCTATTTAAAGTGGAATTTTCCTGAAATTTGCAGAACAATTTAATGCAAGTATACTGTATACAAATCTGGCATAAAATATACAAAACATAAATTAGATAAATTTTCAGAAATTTCAGTAATTGGTACTTCATGCTAGTCAAATGAGAAAGTTATATATTCTATTTTGTCACTTATTTAAAGCAGTATCTTCCTCAAATTTGCAGAAGAAATGTATGCAAATATACTGTATACAAATCTGGCATGAAATATACAACAAATGATTTAATTAAGTAATCAGAAATTTTAGTAATTGATAATTCACGTTGGTCAAATCAGGAAGTCATATATTCGATGTTCTCACTTATTTCAAACGGAATCTTAGGTATACTGTATATAAATCAGGTATGAAATATACAAAACGTGAATTAATTAAATTTTTAAAAATTCAAGTCAAGTTAAAAATATAAGTTGCGGAGATTAAGACAATTGACCATATTGTCAGCATGCCCATATTCACCTTACAATTTGAAAATATCAATAATAATACTGATGGGTACTAGTTTGAATATTTTGCTGTTTTAGTGCTACAAAATCTTAAATGTAGGTGAATCTTCCAAATGATTTGTTTCAAAATATATGCAAATATAACACAATTTTGAGTCTGTTCGAAGTTTATTAATTAATGTATATATTTTAGTTTATACGTGTTACATTTTTTAGCACGGAACATTCATTTTCAGGTCCTTGCACGTTTGCTGGCTTGCATTGTTATTTTCGACGAGCGAGCGAAGAATTTTAGCCAAAAAACTGGGTCGGTCCGGAGCAGCGATAAGCCTGCGGCCGAGCGGTGAGGCGGGGACGTCGTTCTCCGCAGTCGCCGGACCATCTTCCACGGTTTAACAGCTCTGCGCTTGCCAGGTGAATTATTCACAACGAAATCAATTAACGAAGTTACTAATTAATCATTTATTGTTTCAGAACGATTGCTGCGATGTGTTTCAACATTCCGACTTGCGAAATCCACTGGAAACTGGAAGTCGCCCCCTCAATCGCCGCCCACGCACCCAATTGAGCCCCCAAATTTTCACAGAAGACACGAATTCGTCTGGAAGATGTTTAGGTAATAGCAATTGATTTTTTTGCGAAATTTGCGTTGTTTTCTGCACTTTTTTGGTGCATAAAATCACTCTACATTTCCAATTATCATAATTTCACACATCCTTCATAAAAACCTTTTCTAATTACCCCAAAATTGGCTTAAAGTCTAATTAAATGAACGCGGAATATTCGAGAAATCGCTATGTTTCCTATCCACAGCGAACCCATTGTGCTACACAATGGACTCGTTTAGCTAGGCAAAAAAGTGATACGTCTTATTTCAATCTGCTTTGAAAACATTCCTCACATCATTGTTAAACTCCTTAAAATAAATCTATTAAATAAAGCCTCCCAATGGCGCAACATTACAAATGCAATAAAATGTATTTAATAATAAATTACATTTGTATTGTTTATAAAAATTTGCACTCAAAATCACAAGAACATTAATATGATTAATACCCACTTATCCAACATAATTTCTTATTTTTCATACAGATTTTTAAAACTTTCATTGTTAAAAATTCATTTAAAATTAGTCTCATTACTTGCAAAATTTTTCCAAATTTAATTTAAAAATGCTTCCTAAAAAACAACCAAACGTATGTCACTGTTAAAATAATTTTTAAAATTTCAGACCAGCGAATACCTCCGTTGAAATTTGGTAAATGTGAGTTCGTTTATACCTGCGAGGAACAGAAATCGTCTCCGATGGTAACTTCGCTGAACCGAAATCGTCGAAGGAACTATAAGGTTGGAATTTTTATATAAGTATCACATTTCGTTATGAATAATGTTTTTGTATTACAAATAACTTGTTCTTTATTAATCAACAAACATTATTCAAAACTATTAATTAATGTGTTGATATTTGCTGCGCATGCACTGAATGCGTTTCCGAATGTTGAATGCTGTATCGAACAATACACCATTCAACATTCGGAAACGCATGAAAATTTATTTAACTGCCCGTTATTTAAATATAACAATAGTAATAATTTGCAACATTTTAATAACAAATTAATTTTTACCATCAATTTTGCTGTCGTCTTGAAACATTACATTAATTACGATCTGATATTCAAACGAAAACATAGAAACCTGATTTGTTGAAGTGAATTTTGCATTATTGGTGTTAAAATAATTCTAGTGGTGTGTACGCTGACCGCAACGGTATATAATTCATTAATTCAATTAAAATCGGATTCCTAAATTGAGCCGTGCTTGCACCAGTTATCATGTGGGATCGCATATAAACGGTAATTGTTGGAATCTTCCAATTATAGGTGAGACCAGATTAACTTGGTAGAACCCATCGCAGTTATGTATCTGAATTGATGCGACCAAATATTTTTCAGGCTTGGTGTTACGGACGTACAAATTATGTTACATATAAATTTGCAAGTAACGATGGTACAAAATATTTTGAGCCATTGATACTAACAAATAACTGCACGGTCGCATCCGTAACGTCCAAATAAACATGTATACTGCTGCCTATTTATTAATTTGCATACCTACAAAATTGCTTTGAACAATAATTATCTAACATAATTTCTACCACTGTGCAGACTTTTAAAATTTGCATTGCTAATAAATTTATTTAAAATTTTTCAATTTGCTTCCTAAAAACAACCATACATGTCTCGCTGTTAAAATAATTTTTAATATTTCAGAACAACAAATACCTTCGTTGAATTGATAAATGGACTGTCTGTTAATGCAACGAAGTACAGACGTGAAATTGTTTACCTGGCGAGAAGCAGCGATCGTCTCCGATGGTGACTTCACCGAAAAACTGTCGCTTCACAGTTTTGCAAATCCTTGAAGGAATTATAAGGTAGGAATTTTTATACTACACATCTAGTTATAAATAATGTTAAATTTCACAAGTTTTCTGTATTAAAAATAATTTGTTTTCAATTGATTGACATTATTCAATACTATTAATTAGTGCGTCGATATTTTTCAATTTTCGGTCATAAACTTTATTTATATCCAAATGAAATTTAATCGGAGGCAATATTTAAACAGTTGTTAATTTTAATTGTGCATGCATAAATGTTGGAATTTAAATGCTTAAATTTTATTTGTATTCTATTAAGATTGATCAAAAGATTGATTGATAAAGAATAGCATTTATTAATTTTTTTGTCATAAACGAGTAACATTAAAACTTTAGCATACACATTGAATCACATATTTCAGAAACAACTCAAGTCACACATCTAGTTTTGAAATAATTAAATATTAATTAGTCACGAACTAAGATTAATTCTGCTCTCAGTTGGTATTTTCAGAGGGTCCAATACACCTTTTAAATAATAGAATAAGGTTGTTTTTGCGCTTAATCGAAAGAAGTACAACTTTTATGCGCCATTCTATGTATAATTCAGATACGTATAACCAAAAGTGGACTTTGCCGTTTCTGACATCAGCGATTCTTGTAATATTTCACTATTTTAATAGGTGTTCATGTTTTAGGAAAGAATAATTGCTTCGTTGAATTGGTAAATGGAACATCATTGAGAGACAAAAGTATATGCAGCCTTTTAGTACTGCCGACACCGCAGAAATCATCATCGGAGCCAATTTCTCATCAACGATCTTCAAGACTGCCATCGGATTCTAAAGGTAGGCATTTTCATTTCTAATAACCGCAACTAGTTATGAATAATGCTGTGTAATATTTTGTCTCCGAGAAAACTGATTGTATCCAAGTTTAGTTTCAAACATTCATCCAGCAGTCAAGAAATTGGCCTGAAATTACTAATTATTGGTAAATATTTATACCAATACAATAATTTTTGTTCTGCAATTTACAAGCATTATTCATAACTAGAAACATTTGGAGCGTCAATATTTTAATTGTTGGTTCAAAAATCTACCAGTGTCCATATCAAATTCAATGGACAATAATTGCTTTTATAGTTATATTAGTAAGCGCGCTTTTAAATGAAACAATATACACGATATCAGACTTCTGATCAGTTTTGTTTTAAATTATTTGCGTAGGTACTTTAAGTAAATACTCCTCTGAGCTCTGAGCTTCATTTTTTCTGCACCAATAATCACCCAATTTCTTAATTTATCTAATCTAACGGTACAGAGACGGACCACGATTAGAAATAATTATTAATTTAATTGGGTCGCATATCATGTATTTTACTTGGAACACTTACTGTTTTGCTTCACTCAGAGCCTTGGAGGATAGCCTATAGTGTTTAAGATAGTTTGCGTAGGTACTTTAAGTAAATGTTCCTCTCTGTGTGTCCGAGTAATATGCTTGTGCAGTTTGTACAAACTACCCAATTGTTATCTTCAGTTATCTAATCTAAAGGTACAGAGACGGACCAAGATTGAAATAATTGTTTAAAATGATCGGGTTCCGTGCCGTGCTTCAGATCATTCATCTCTCCACTAGTTCATTTCAACCGCACTAACGTAACCAATACTTGGGCCCAGCTGGGGCTTGTCCAGCTATCTAACCGGACTGGTGTCTCAAGGGATATCGATTCGGCTGTTTTTACTGATGAAGAGATGATGATTTGCCACTCCTTCTGAAGCCATCGCAAAGAGGTGCCGTTGTTCACAGGGAAGGCAGATATTCTCGTTACGGATTCAACATTTAAAACAGTGCAAAAGGCGCTAAAGTTGCAAAAGTTGCAAAAGTTACTGCTTTGCTTTACTCGGACACTCACAGGACAGCCTCCTTTCACACAATTTTTGTAGGTCACTATGAAACAATTGATCAACTTTTGAACAAAGTCGTAACCTCATAAAATTTTCATAATTTAAACTTTATTGATCAATTACGAGTATATATTGAAATTTTGAGAAGGCATTCGATTAATTTCTCGGCTATGAAGATGGTAGAATACTAGATTTGTTATCTAGAGATAGCTGGTGCGAATCCAGTTTGGGGAATTAATTTTCTGCGTACGTATTATTTCATTCAATTTTGCGCATTGCTTTCAATTAATATCAATACTCAATACTCTTTGAGTAAACAGTAGAGTTGTGAGAGCTGTCGATGCAGAAATTTATTGATTATTAAAGTTAATTCTGCAATCATGAAGATGGATAAAGCTGGATTAAATTCCAGGCGTTGCTGGTTGAAACCCAGCTTGTAGAAATAATGATCTACGATTTAATGAATTTAACTTTCATTTAAAGCGCAAATGATTGCGCTGACAACATGTAAAAATTTACTCCTTTTAATGCCAGAACTCGGCGCTCAGTTTCACTTTAATTTTTTTATTAATCTGTGCTTATTTCTTTGTTTATTTTGTACACTTCAATTAAATAATTTCACATAAAGATTATTATTGGCGTTAACGACATAATTGCACATTTTGTATTCGCACTAATGTGTTTTAGTCAACAGTTCATTTTTATTTGCTTCAAACTTGCTTGGCTGTTGACATTCATACATTTTGTTCTATTGTGAACCTTAATCACAAGTTATTAATCATTTAGTTGTTATTAAAATTCGTTTGTAAGTTTATTTCCTTTTAATTATTATAACAAAGAACCACATTATACAATTCTTGCATTTATTAATATTACTCACATTAAATATATGACGCCTCTGTCATATATCTTATTATTTTATATATACATATGCTCCTCTCTGTTTCCGAGTAATATGCTTGTGCAGTTTGTACTACCCAATTGTTATCTTCAGTTATCTAATCTAAAGGTACAGAGACAGACTAAGATAGAAATAATTGTTTAAAATGATTGGGTACCTCGCCGTGCTTCAGATCATTCATCTCTCCACTAGTTCATTTCACCGATATCGATTCGGCTGTTTTTACTGATGAAGAGATGATGATTTGCCACTCCTTCTGAAGCGATCGCAAAGACGTGCCGTTGTTCACAGGGAAGGCAGATATTCTCGTTACGGATTCAACATTTCAAAAAGTGCAAAAGTTGCAAAAGTTACTGCTTTGCTTCACTCGGAACCTCACAGCCTTGCATAATAATTTGCCCAAATTAATGTTTTATTGTCAAGTTTTTGGGTTTATTGGTTATTAGTCGGTTCATATTAAAAAACATCCATTTAGAGTAGAGTCGATTTTAGATTAGAAGTAGATTTAACTTGCCACGTTAAACTACCCCTCAAAAATTATCTAGTTTTTAGACATATTTTCAAATGCAACTTATACAATGCAATTATTTTAAATAATCATATTCTTGCCACATGACTAGGTGTCATAAATACAATGAGAAATGCGATTATACATTCGTGATACATGTCGAAAAGACTTTAGGTATTGTGTGAGTGTTGATGTTGAGACTGATTGTTAATTAGGAAAAAGGCGGCCGCCGACTTTAGCGTTGTTTAACACTATAGCAATTTACTTGCTTAATTTGTCTTTCAGAAGACTCCTTGGTGTGTATGCTTGTTGTTATGTATATATGATAGAACCAGTTGCTGGTTTGTAGGTTCTGATATCTTAATGATATCATAGGTGTAGGTACAATTTCGTCTGAAATTGAACCGGTTGCTGGTTTTTAGGTTCTGATATCTTAATGATATCATAGGTGTAGGTACAATTTCGTCTGAAATTGGTTGATGGGGTGGGATTTTCTTAGACGCATGTCTTTGATATTATATTTGATATTAGCTTACTCCTGCGCTTATTATATTCGACCCGTCTAGGAAACAAGTTCATCTTGTTTATGTAACATGTATGTAAACGCATTTCTCATTGATAAAATATTTTCCATAGTGGGAATAAAAGTTGTTGATCAATTTATATGAACCAATTCATTGCCAATAATCTATTCAAATATCAATTAATATGTGCAAGAATTTATAAATCACAGTCATTACGCGTTATATTTTTATAATTTTTTTACTTTTTTAAATTGTTTAGTTTGTATAACAAAACTTGTCTTACTGCAATATTTCAAAGCAGTAATGTGTCACAGTTAATCATATTAGGAACTCGTAATTCGAAATGTTGTAATTGAATTAATAGTACAAATGAATTTTACGAATAATTAATAGACTAATAAATATTCAATAACCAACAATTCATTTAAATTGAATTGTCATTGACGCTTTTAATTATCTACCAAATCAATGTAAGTAACACATTATTGATTAGACCTAGCTTGCATGTGTTACTTTATCAATAAACATTATAAACAATTAACAAAGCACAGAAATATAATGCATTCATTATTATGCATTCAAAGTTTCAATTTTTCAATTAGTTTTCATGGAGTGTTAATTTTTCCATGTTTTTTGTTTTAATAATATATCTTTCACCCTAGCCAAGTGTTGGAATGTATTATTAAATTTTTTGTCAAAAAAAAAAACTGTGTTGGTTCAATTTAACACGGAATTAAATCGTGGAAAGCAATTTTTAAATTGCTGTGCCGATGGTTCTCAAAATTCTAAATTGCATTCATTTATTCAATTTAATGATTGAATGAGTTAATAATTATACAGAAAGAGAAGCTGGACAACTAATTCAATATAAACTAGATGTTTTGTTATTATATGAGCCAGTATAATAATGAGATTGATTGTTCTTGTAAGTTTAAATTTAATTTGTCGCTTAATAGACTAGCCACCTGTTAAGCATAGATTCACGCGCTTATCAATTGTTAATACAGTGAACTTACAGTTTAGATGGGGGGTGCAGTATTCAATATACTAGATTAGGTTATAGGATGTATTCATTTTAGTCAACTTGGGGGTAAAGCGCACTTCAAATGTTTTTTTGTTTTATATGTATTTAGCTATAAGTTAGTTAACCACAAATTCTTGTATGTCTTAAGTTTTTTACTGCTTCTCAGTAGTTTCTACCCAATTGTTATCTTCAGTTATCTAATCTAAAGGTACAGAGACGGACCAAGATAGAAATAATTGTTTAAAATGATCGGGTACCGTGCCGTGCTTCAGATCATTCATCTCTCCACTAGTTCATTTCAACCGCACTAACGTAACCAATACTTGGGCCCAGCTGGGGCTTGTCCAGCTATCTAACCGGACTGGTGTCTCAAGGGATATCGATTCGGCTGTTTTTACTGATGAAGAGATGATGATTTGCCACTCCTTCTGAAGCGATCGCAAAGAGGTGCCGTTGTTCACAGGGAAGGCAGATATTCTCGTTACGGATTCAATATTTGAAAAAGTGCAAAAGGCGCAAAAGTGCAAAAGTTGCAAAAGTAACTTTGCTAACGTAATTAGTAAATTATAGACATACCAGTACTTGTGGTCACGCATAAATGAAATTGGACAGAAATCTGAAGTTGTGTATGTTGATTAGTTAGTTGTTTTGGTAGTTCTTAATAATCCTCGTCCATACGGTTCACTTTTTGTACACCTCTTTTCTGTTTTCATGATCCATGCAATTGCGAGATGACGGTGAAGAACTTCTGATTGCCACCAACTTTGGAGGAACAAGACACAGGACTGGCTGGTAGCTGCAATGCAGACAGGACTCCACCCTTTCGTGCCGAAGTTGAAGTACATCAATGAACCCGCATCTTGGCAGATGAAGAATTGCAGTCGGATCCTCGAAAGACCTGCAGATATAAAGGGTAAGTTATTTTCCTCAAATGTGCAAGCACATAGGAGCTGTCAACCGACTTGGTTCAATTAATGTGTTTATGCATATTGGTCACAAGAAGTCTAATAATGACGATATTACAAATATATATTTTTAATCATTTGTGATTTTGGACATCAAGTTATATAGGAAAAATAATTTTATTTTACGTTATTATTTCATGATAGCTAAAATCTTCGTCAAGTATTCACAACACTACATAACTTGTTGTTAGTATTAATGCAATATATACAGGGTCCGTCATTTCACCTCCCGTTTTCTATAGCTCAGTTACTAATTGAGTTAGGATTTTGATATTTTGCAGGTCTTACACCTAAACCAATTTGAAAAGACAAGAATTTTAATATGTTTGTTTTATTTTAGGGCTCTTCATATGGAATTGCAACAAACTTACGAAGAACTAGACACCGAACTGGTAATTGCAGTGCAGACGGGACTCGACCCTTTCCTCCCGAAGTTGAAGTACATCAATGTTAACCAACAGCTTACCAGATGGAAAGTTGCAGTTCTATCCAGAAAGAGCTTCGGATATAAAAGGTTAATTATTTGTATTTTCCTCAAATTTGCAATCACACAGGAGCTGTCAACGACTTGGTTGAAAAAATGTTTAAGCAGATCGGTCACAAGAAGGCTAATAATGAGGATGTTACAAATATATTTTTTAATTATTTATAATTTTGGACGGCAAGTTACAGAGCATTCAAGAAAGCGGTGTCAACTCTTCCAACAACAAAGTTATGACAAGAAATCACCTTTTAAAAATTCTGGTTATATTATTTGCTTGTATCCTAGAAAACATTTCTGCAACGCTGCAAAACTTATTCGTTTTGCAGCTTGAACAGTGTCATTTAATAGTACCCAGCATTAAAGTTGACATCACTTTCTAACAGTCTGTATCTACGAAAAATTATTATGTCATGGCATCTTAAATTTACTTCAAGTTTCACAATATAAAATAACTTGTAGTTGGTATTAACCATTTATGCTATTTTTGCTAATTAAACCATTAATTAATCCATTAATGCAATATGTTTACAGCATTTAGAATTAATTGTAATATATTTATTCACATAAAATTTACTTAAAGTAACACAGCATTAATTTTGTTTAAGAATTCCGGTTTAAACTTGTCCATTATGAATAACATTCTCATTCAGTGATATATTGCATTAAACGAAAGAAATTTATAAATCCTTTTACTATTTGAATGATATTTATTCATTTCGTAGCAGCATGAATTGTATTGTATTTACTCTAGACAAACCGTAACTCTGTATAAATAGTTTAGGCCAGTGGTTTCAAAACTTTTTCCACTCACATCGCCCTTTTTGAACTAAGGTTTTTCCAAACCTTCTCTAAGTTATATCATGACTAACTGTAATGGATCTTTTAAATATGTTATTTACTATTATTGAAAGCCAACTCATTGTAAATGATGTCAGTCTGCAAAATACCCGGGTTAATTTTTCTATTAGTTTATTCAACTTAATTATAAACCTTTTGCAATATTCTGCGTGGCACCCCTGGAAAGACTGCTCTCCGGGGTGCCCCGACGCACACTTTGGGAACCACTGGTTTAGGCAATACCTTGGTATGGTTTGTTAATATTTGTTTGATACTAGCAGTGAAAGGATTTATATTCTTAACATTTTCGCAATCTAAAATTTATTGTATTTTTAGCTAATGGGCTTTTGCTGGAACCAGAATATCTGCAGGTGGATGACTACGATGACACTACTTCAACTTCTGATTACCATCCACTCGGATCTTGAACAGCGTGGGAACCTAGATGACTTTGGATGGAAGACATCGGATCAAGAACATCACTGAGGAGACTTTAGAAAATAGTTTAGCTGTAACCAAGTGATAAACTATTTTAGTATTACATTCATACATTGCATTAAGTGTTCTTGAAATTTCCATGCAATACTAATTAATTAGTTATAGATAAATAGACAATTCTTTGTTTATTACTTGGTTGTAGCTCGAAATTTATCCACAGAAACTAATTATATATAGATATAATTCATAATATAGAGATAATAAGAGATTATTCATAATACAGAGATACTTGATTACATGAATTAGATTTTGTGGATAAGTAATTTATTAATAGATTTAAATAATTTTAAGTGTAGGTATCCCCAAACTTGCGTAACCAACGAATTTTGTAATTTGCACTTGCGTATTAAGGGTGGAAATTGCCAGAAAACTGCATTTCTCTTCATAACCATACACCTCAAACACTGCCTTTGTTTTTATATTTGTTCATAATATTTTTATTTTTTTTATATAAAGTTGTACTTATGCAATTTACAAATTTGACTAACTTAAAATTCAAGTTATTCAAAAGTTTACAGAACTCGATAGTTACGTAACTTGGGGGCATGCCTGTATGTAGTAATGTTTTGATGACGCAATAATATTTAAAAAATTGATTCCTATCCCGTCCCAAATATAATTTTTATTTATTCAAATGTCAATAACCCTGATGTGATTTTAAGATTCCAAATTTGCTTATCCAATTTTGATTAATGGTTGTCCAACCATATCACTTTTCATGCTTCGGACAATTTCAAAATTGTCTCGTCTTGAATCTTATTAAATTCCACATTTAGTCAATCGTTTGACCTTACTTTTTAATACGAATTCAATTGTATTTTGCAAGGGTTATTGAGGTTTGAATATTTGATTCGTAATGTGACTTGGTACATTTAAATATTTTTTAAGATTCTCCAAGCGAAGCGCTATTTGTTCCGATTTTAAAATTATTTGCGTAAGTACTTTAAGTAAATGTTCCTCTGTGTGTTTCCGAGTAATATGCTTGTGCAGTTTGTACAAACTGCCCAATTGTTATCTTCAGTTATCTAATCTAAAGGTACAGAGACTGACCACGATAGAAATAATTGTTTAAAATGATTGGGTACCGTGCCGTGCTTCAGATCATTCATCTCTCCACCAGTTCATTTCACCGCACTAACGTAACCAATACTTGGCCCCAGCTGGGGCTTGTCCAGCTATCTAACCGGACTGGTGTGTCAAGGGATATCGATTCGGCTGTTTTTACTGGTGAAGAGATGATGATTTGCCACTCCTTCTGAAGCGATCGCTAAGAGGTGCCGTTGTTCACAGGGAAGGCAGATATTCTCGTTACGGATTCAACGTTTCAAACTGCTTTGCTTTACTCGGACACTCACAGGACAGCCTCCTTTCACACATTATGGTATCAGAATAACAGATATTCTCGTTACGTATCGCGGAATTTAGTTGAAACCATAATGCTTTGCCTCACTCTGAGCCTCCGAAGATAGATTTCAAGCGCTATTGGCTCAGATTTTGAATTTAGTCGAAATATTTTTCATTTCATTCTAGATTGTGATTATACATCTAGTATATATACATAGATATATAATAATTATTAATGAATTGGCAAAAATACCGCTTTGAGAATCTTGATTTAAGGATTTAGAGTTTTAGATTCGGTCCTAATGTTTAGAATTCCTCAGTGGTTTTTTTAATCAATTTTTTTTTTACCTTAGTCAATTTTTTGCCCGTTTTTTTTTAAGCCAAGTCGATTTTTTTATCAAATTTAATTTTAAATCTATTTTTTCTTATACCCAAGCAAATTTTTTATCCATTTTTTTTTAATCAATTTTTTAAATAAATTGTGTAATATATGAATTATCGGTGGAGTAGTTATATTGGTAAGTGCGATTCACTTGTGTTTAAGAGAACAGTGCAGAGAGCTTGAACAGCATTTTAAGATTTGTTTCAATATATTGCATTACTATTTAACTACTCCACTGGCTATAGCATTTAACCATTAGTATAGTATAGGTTTAAAGGTGGTAACGGTTTCAAAATGATTACATTCTTAATCTACTGATTGATTTTCATTTCAATTAAATGATCATTCAGGTCATCATAGCAATAGTAGAAAGTGCCAAAACGTTAACGTTGCATCATTTTGCCTAAATAGTCAGATAGGGATAAAAAGGCGGCCGCCGCTTTTAGCTCTTTTTTAGTTTGGTGTGTGTGCATTGATTTCTATGATTTGTCTCTGTGTGCTGGTGTTTCGTACGCTTGTGATTCGTATGCTTGTGATATCGTCTGATTTCTGGTGGGAAGGGTTGGGCGTCGTATTTCAATTACGGCATCGGATGCAACGTTAAACTGAAAGCACTTTTTATTATATTTTTATAGTATTAATTAGCTTATCATTAAAAGTTTTATAACTTTTATTGCAATTAAATTGCGAAGATTCAGATTAAATTTTAAATTGCAAGATTAAGAATGAGAATGTTTTTTGAAATCGTAGTACAGTATTCATATGATAGTATTTGTATCGGTATCTAAAGGATTATGTGGCAATCCAGCTTATGATGATATCCTGGCGATGCTGATTTGAGCTTGCGTTAATCCTGGCAATGATGACAACATTCGCCAGCCTTAACTGATGCTGCTTGCGCTAATCCTGGCGATGCCGATTAATCCTGCCATACTGAATACTGACGCTGCTTCCGCTTGCGTACGTACAAAAACAAACTTTTTGGTTTATTGCAGTATCGTTATCAATTCGGTCAACTACACAAACTACCCTGTGAAGTTTGTGCAGTAGACTATATTGATCACGAATGTGCAATAAAGCAAAAGCGAAGTTTTTGGGTGTACAGCCACGGACTCTCAGAATGACGCGTCCGTCCGTCCGAACAATATTCTATCCTTGTCTACCCCGTGCCCATACTGTGCGGGACCAGACAAGTATAGCAAACTGCTCGGATGGACAAGCGCGTCATTCTTATCGTCCATGGCTGTACAACCTACTGAGTTACCACGACGATTTGCATTTGTATTAAATAAAATGCGAAAGACTCCATGTGGGGTCCTAGGTCAATAAATATCGTTGCTCTAAAATGATCGTAGCGCAATAAAGTTCGTACCCGAATATAGACGTAACGCTATAAATATCGTACCCGAATAAAAATTGTAGCCCAATTAAATCGTGGTCCAATAAACATCATACCCAAATAAAGATAGTAGCGCAATAAAGGTTGTAACCGAATAAATATAAAATCGTACCCCATAAATATTCTAGCCAAATAAAGATCGTTTAGGTTAGGTTTTCGCACCCGAATATAAATCGTAGTTTTGTTAAGGCAGATTCATAGATTCCTTACGTGGCAATGCTATCGCTGTAGGCATTTTCAATGTGCATTAAGCGCTGTTGAAAATGCCCGTAGCGATAGCATTGTCACAGCGTAGCATTGTTGCGTCGTGTATAAATAAATGATTCGGCCTTTAAGATTGCTCAATAGACATCGTATCTGAATAAAGGTGGTGCAATAAGGGTTGTCACCCAGTAAAGATCGTATACTTATAAACGATCTTTATTTAGCGACAATATTTATGTGTATAAGTTTAGGTTGTACCGCACTGAATAAAATTCATTTTCACAAGTATATTTGAACGGCATGTAAGGCCTAGGGTACGATTCAAGCAGTAAGCGGCGCAGGTGACCGACATAACAAGTGTTTTGTTCATAATTTGAATGCGCGTGCAGGAAAAACTGCTGCTACTACACCGCTGCTCCTAGCCTTTAATATTCGCGTCCTCTCACCGCTTGCATCGTACCCGAGGCCATCAATAGATCGTCGTGCCATAAATACCTTGCCTAAATGAAGATTGTGTCCCAATTAAATCTTAATCCAATAGACATTATACCCTTTAATCGCACCCTTATAAACATTGTAGCTAAATAAAGATCGTTTATATGTATTTAAGGCTAGGTTGTACCGAACTGAATAAAATTCATTTCCCCAGGTATCTTAGGATGGTATCTAAGGCCTTGGGTACACTTCAAGCTTTACACTTGTCGCTCACTGCTGCTCCTAGCCCCCTTTAATATTCGCGGCCTCTTATTGCTTACATCGTACCTGAGGCCATCGATAGATCGTTGCGCCATAAATATCTTGCATAAATAAAGATTGTAACACAATTAAATCTTAATCCAATAAACATTATACCCTTTAATCGCACCCTTATAAACATTGTAGGTAAATAAAGATCGTTTATATGCATTTAAGGCTAGGTTGTACCGAACAGAATAAAATTCATTTCCCCAGGTATTTTAGGACGGTATCTAAGGCCTTGGGTACAATTCAAGCTTTACACTTGTCACTCACTGCTGCTCCTAGCCCCCTTTAATATTTGCGGCCTCTCATCGCTTGCATCGTACCTGAGGCCATCGATAGATCGTTGCGCCATAAATATCTTGCATAAATAAAGATTGTAACACAATAAAATCTTAATCCAATAAACATTATACCCTTTAATCGCACCCTTATAAACATTGTAGCTAAATAAAGATCGTTTATATGTATTTAAGGCTAGGTTAAAGCATAATCTAATCAATGTTAACGTTCTTTGATATGTAATACACCTGAATAAATTGTATGTAATAAACAAAGTAAAACTTGTGTAAATAAAGGAGTTTATAAAATATATTGTGTATAACTTAATATGTGTGCGTTTTCTTTCTACCCGGTGCCTCTACCTGGTGCCTTCACTAAAGTTAGATAGATAGATAGTTAGATAGGGATTCTAGAAAGGGAGATATGAACAGGGCATTAACATTTTCGGGCAGTTCTCGGTGGTAAATTTTTACAAGTCCCTTTACCCGGCGCCTCCACTATTTGACTAAAAATTTTTATTGAAAAAAAAATTGTAAAAGATTGCCTGTTTTTCGTATATCTCTTTCCCCCCTCCCTCGCTGCCGAATCTCATCCCCACTAATTAATTTAACCAATTTTCCGCCCCCGCATCGCTGCTACCGCCGCTTCCGCCGCTCCCGCTGCTTCCCCACCACCGGCGTTCCGGCGCTCCCACCGGATCGCTGCCCTGCCCCCCGCTCCGGGCCGCTGCCCCATCCCGCATCCCGCCGGACCCCCGGCGGCCCCCTTCCGCCGCTCCCCGGCGCTGCCACCATCGCAGCCCCGGCGGCATCCCTGCCGATCCGCAACCCGCCGCAATTTTTATTCGGCCGGCTGGATTTGAACCCACGGTTCGCTGCAGCGATCGGGGGCCAACCCATCGCTTCAGCGAGCTACGCTATCGAGCCATGGAAATCCATCGACCAAAATCTTCATCTCTTCTTACAGATTCGCGATAAGCGCCCGTGAATGCGAGAAGGTAAGTAGACCCGGCCAACGAGTGGAAGTGAGACGGGACGATTTGCCTCGCGATTACTATAATATTGTATACTATAGTATACAATAGAATATCGGTGGGGGTATCTAGGGGTATAGATGTGGGGGGTGGGCAATATGCACCTGCTAGGTACCACGTACCTAGCAGGTGCCCACCCCCCGCCCAGGTGAGAAGCCTAAAAAACGCGCGTCAGGCGTCAGGCGGGCGGGCGTCGCGACGCCCGTGTGTGCGCCCACACACACACACGCACGCACGCACACGTCATGTGACGCGCGTTTAAGCTACTCTCCTGGAGCTCGACCGGTAGAAATTTTTCTATAAATCCAGTAGGGGTCCGTAGGACCCCTACTGGATTTATAGCAATATAGATATACTATATGTTTATATTACATTATATATACGCGCGCGCGCGCGCGAGGCTAAATTTTGCGGGTATTCGGGCTGTGGACACCCTGTATATATCGATTTTCGTGGGCTGCAAAATTCATCACTTTTTGGAACACCCTGTATATCGATTTTTGCGAGGAGCAATTTGATATATACAGGGTGAGTCGAAAATATTTTAAATTTTTTTGGATCACCCTGTATATCGAGTTTTGCGAGGAGCAAATTGATATATACAGGGTGAGTCGAAAATATTTTTAAAGTTTTTGGATCACCCTGTATATCGAGTTTTGCGAGGAGCAAATTGAGAATATGTAGGCGAATATTTTCGATTTACATTGAGTGGGCACTATGAATAAAAGATCTCTTTGACCTCCTGTGATCCTGGTACGAAAACAGAAAATTATAAAATATGCAGACAAAAATTTTCGATTTACATTGAGTGGGCACTATGAATAAAAGATCTCTTTGACCTCCTGTGATCCTGGTACGAAAACAGAAAATTATAAAATATGTAGACGAAAATTTTCGATTTACATTGAGTGGGCACTATGAATAAAAGATCTCTTTGACCTCCTGTGATCCTGGTACAAAAACAGAAAATTATAAAATATGCAGACAAAAATTTTCGATTTACATTGAGTGGGCACTATGAATAAAAGATCTCTTTGACCTCCTGTGATCCTGGTACGAAAACAGAAAATTATAAAATATGCAGACAAAAATTTTCGATTTACATTGAGTGGGCACTATGAATAAAAGATCTCGTTCAACTCCTGTGATCCTGGTACGAAATCCGAAAATTAGAAATTATACTGCCCACTCAGTTTGAATCGAAAATTTTCATACTACTAGTGCTCAACTGAATTGCAGTTGAAGCTCTTTAACTTGGGAAGAATCTGGAACGACGTAAGCTGTTTCGTCCTTATAGGACTCATCAGCGCAGCTTTATCATAAGATATTCATATCGAATGTCAAATGATCATCTACGGACAGCTCATACACTTACCTCAACCAAAGAAAAATTTCTGAAAATGAAGAATTATTCATCCCACAGAATAACAGAATCTACGTCTTAAACGTCCTAAAATATCTGCGGAAATGAAGAATTGTTCATCCCGTACTGTAACCTAATCGACGTATAAATCATCCTAAAATATCTGCGGAATTCAAAAATTATTCATCCCACAGTACAACCTAATCGACATAGAAATCGTCCCAAAATATCTGCGGAAATAATGAATTATTCATCCCGCAGTATAACCGAATCGACGTATAAAACATCCTAACATATCTGCGGAAACGAAGAATTATTCATCCCGCAGTATATCCTAATCGACGTATAAAACGTCCTAAAATATCAAGGGAAATGAAGAATTATTCATCCCGCAGTATAACCTAATAGACGTATAAACCGTCCTAAAATATCTGCAGAAATGAAGAAAAGATAATCTCACAGAATAATTTAATCGACGTAGAAACCGTCCTAAAATATCTGCGGAAATGAAGAATTATTCATCCCACAGTATGACCTAATCGACGTATAAATCGTCCTAAAATATCTGCAGAAATGAAGAAAAGATCATCTCACAGAATAATTTAATCGACGTAGAAACCGTCATAAAATATCTGCGGAAATGAAGAATTATTCATCCCACAGTATGCCCTAATCGACGTATAAACCGTCCTAAAATATCTGCAGAAATGAAGAATTATTCATCCCACAGTATGACATAATCGACGTATAAATCGTCCTAAAATATCTGCAGAAATGAAGAAAAGATCATCTCACAGAATAATTTAATCGACGTAGAAACCGTCATAAAATATCTGCGGAAATGAAGAATTATTCATCCCACAGTATGCCCTAATCGACGTATAAACCGTCCTAAAATATCTGCAGAAATGAAGAATTATTCATCCCACAGTATGACATAATCGACGTATAAATCGTCCTAAAATATCTGCAGAAATGAAGAAAAGATCATCTCACAGAATAATTTAATCGAAGTAGAAACCGTCCTAAAATATCTGCGGAAATAAAGAATTATTCATCCCACAGTATGACCTAATCGACGTATAAATCGTCCTAAAATATCTGCAGAAATGAAGAATTATTCATCCCTCAGTATGACCTAATCGACGTATAAACCGTCCTAAAATATCTGCAGAAATGAAGAATTATTCATCCCTCAGTATGACCTAATCGACGTATAAAACGTCCTAAAATATCTAGGGAAATGAAGAATTATTCATCCCGCAGTATAACCTAATCGACATATATAACATCCTAAAATATCTGCAGAAATGAAGAATTATTCATCCCTCAGTATGACCTAATCGACGTATAAAACGTCTTAAAATATCTAGGGAAATGAAGAATTATTCATCCCGCAGTATAACCTAATCGACGTATATAACGTCCTAAAATATCTGCAGAAATGAAGAATTATTCATCCCTGAGTATGACCTAATCGACGTATAAAACATCCCAAAATATCTAGGGAAATGAAGAATTATTCATCCCGCAGTATAACCTAATCGACATATATAACGTCCTAAAATATCTAGGGAAACGAAGAATTATTCATCCCACAGTATAATTTAATCGACGTATAAACAGTCCTAAAATATCTGCAGAAATGAAGAATTATTCATCCCTCAGTATGACCTAATCGACGAATAAAACGTCCTAAAATATCTAGGGAAATGAAGAATTATTCAACCCGCAGTATAACCTAATCGACGTATAAACCGTCCTAAAATATCTAGGGAAATGAAGAATTATTCAACCCGCAGTATAACCTAATCGACATATAAACCGTCCTAAAATATCTAGGGAAATGAAGAATTATTCATTCGGCAGTATAACCTAATCGACGTATATAACGTCCTAAAATATCTAGGGAAACGAAGAATTATTCATCCCACAGTATAATTTAATCGACGTATAAACAGTCCTAAAATATCTGCAGAAATGAAGAATTATTCATCCCTCAGTATGACCTAATCGACGTATAAAACGTCCTAAAATATCTAGGGAAATGAAGAATTATTCAACCCGCAGTATAACCTAATCGACGTATAAACCGTCCTAAAATATCTAGGGAAATGAAGAATTATTCATCCCGCAGTATAACCTAATCGACGTATATAACGTCCTAAAATATCTAGGGAAACGAAGAATTATTCATCCCACAGTATAATTTAATCGACGTATAAACAGTCCTAAAATATCAAGGGAAATGAAGAATTATTCATCCCGCAGTATAACCTAATCGACGTATAAACCGTCCTAAAATATCTGCAGAAATGAAGAAAAGATAATCTCACAGAATAATTTAATCGACGTAGAAACCGTCCTAAAATATCTGCGGAAATGAAGAATTATTCATCCCACAGTATGACCTAATCGACGTATAAATCGTCCTAAAATATCTGCAGAAATGAAGAAAAGATCATCTCACAGAATAATTTAATCGACGTAGAAACCGTCATAAAATATCTGCGGAAATGAAGAATTATTCATCCCACAGTATGCCCTAATCGACGTATAAACCGTCCTAAAATATCTGCAGAAATGAAGAATTATTCATCCCACAGTATGACATAATCGACGTATAAATCGTCCTAAAATATCTGCAGAAATGAAGAAAAGATCATCTCACAGAATAATTTAATCGACGTAGAAACCGTCATAAAATATCTGCGGAAATGAAGAATTATTCATCCCACAGTATGCCCTAATCGACGTATAAACCGTCCTAAAATATCTGCAGAAATGAAGAATTATTCATCCCACAGTATGACATAATCGACGTATAAATCGTCCTAAAATATCTGCAGAAATGAAGAAAAGATCATCTCACAGAATAATTTAATCGAAGTAGAAACCGTCCTAAAATATCTGCGGAAATAAAGAATTATTCATCCCACAGTATGACCTAATCGACGTATAAATCGTCCTAAAATATCTGCAGAAATGAAGAATTATTCATCCCTCAGTATGACCTAATCGACGTATAAACCGTCCTAAAATATCTGCAGAAATGAAGAATTATTCATCCCTCAGTATGACCTAATCGACGTATAAAACGTCCTAAAATATCTAGGGAAATGAAGAATTATTCATCCCGCAGTATAACCTAATCGACATATATAACATCCTAAAATATCTGCAGAAATGAAGAATTATTCATCCCTCAGTATGACCTAATCGACGTATAAAACGTCTTAAAATATCTAGGGAAATGAAGAATTATTCATCCCGCAGTATAACCTAATCGACGTATATAACGTCCTAAAATATCTGCAGAAATGAAGAATTATTCATCCCTGAGTATGACCTAATCGACGTATAAAACATCCCAAAATATCTAGGGAAATGAAGAATTATTCATCCCGCAGTATAACCTAATCGACATATATAACGTCCTAAAATATCTAGGGAAACGAAGAATTATTCATCCCACAGTATAATTTAATCGACGTATAAACAGTCCTAAAATATCTGCAGAAATGAAGAATTATTCATCCCTCAGTATGACCTAATCGACGAATAAAACGTCCTAAAATATCTAGGGAAATGAAGAATTATTCAACCCGCAGTATAACCTAATCGACGTATAAACCGTCCTAAAATATCTAGGGAAATGAAGAATTATTCAACCCGCAGTATAACCTAATCGACATATAAACCGTCCTAAAATATCTAGGGAAATGAAGAATTATTCATTCGGCAGTATAACCTAATCGACGTATATAACGTCCTAAAATATCTAGGGAAACGAAGAATTATTCATCCCACAGTATAATTTAATCGACGTATAAACAGTCCTAAAATATCTGCAGAAATGAAGAATTATTCATCCCTCAGTATGACCTAATCGACGTATAAAACGTCCTAAAATATCTAGGGAAATGAAGAATTATTCAACCCGCAGTATAACCTAATCGACGTATAAACCGTCCTAAAATATCTAGGGAAATGAAGAATTATTCATCCCGCAGTATAACCTAATCGACGTATATAACGTCCTAAAATATCTAGGGAAACGAAGAATTATTCATCCCACAGTATAATTTAATCGACGTATAAACAGTCCTAAAATATCTGCAGAAATGAAGAATTATTCATCCCTCAGTATGACCTAATCGACGTATAAAACGTCCTAAAATATCTAGGGAAATGAAGAATTATTCAACCCGCAGTATAACCTAATCGACATATAAACCGTCCTAAAATATCTAGGGAAATGAAGAATTATTCATCCTGCAGTATAACCTAATCGACGTATATAACGTCCTAAAATATCTGCAGAAATGAAGAATTATTCATCCCTCAGTATGACCTAATCGACGTATAAAACGTCCTAAAATATCTAGGGAAATGAAGAATTATTCATCCCGCAGTATGACCTAATCGACGTACAAAACGTCCTAAAATATCTGCAGAAATGAAGAATTATTCATCCCGCAGTATGACCTAATCGACGTATAAAACGTCCTAAAATATCAAGGGAAATGAAGAATTATTCAACCCGCAGTATAACCTAATCGACGTATATAACGTCCTAAAATATCTGCAGAAATGAAGAATTATTCATCCCGCAGTATATCCTAATCGTCATATAAAACGTCCTAAAATATCTAGGGAATTGAAGAATTATTCATCCCGCAGTATAACCTAATCGACGTATAAAACGTCCTAAAATATCTAGGGAAATGAATTATCTATCCCGCAGTATAACCTAATCGACGTATAAAACGTCCTAAAATATCTAGGGAAACGAAGAATTATTCATCCCACAATATAATTTAATCGACGTATAAACAGTCCTAAAATATCTGCAGAAATGAAGAATTATTCATCCCTCAGTATGACCTAATCGACGTATAAACAGTCTTAAAATATCTGCGGAAACAAAGAATTATTCATCCCACAGTATAATTTAATCGACGTATAAACAGTCCTGAAATATCTGCGGAAATGATGAATTATTCATCCCTCAGTATGACTGAATCAACGTATAAACAGTCGACATATAAACTGTCCTAAAATATGTGGGGAAATGAAGATTTATTCATCTCACAGTATAATCTAATCGACGTGTAAAGATTCCTAAAATATCTGCAGAAATGAAGTTATTGATCCCAGAGTATAGTGTTACCTAGTCAGGATTGACAAATTAAATATAATGCAATTGATGTGAAATAATAAGCCAAATTAATGATAATAATCGTTACTTACCAAAATAGGGTTTATTGCTTCAATTTGTAATTATTTGCCCAGACCACCTCGGAAGCTATATGAACCTGTAATCTCAAGGGAGGTTCTTTCACATATATCTTATAGAATTTTCAGTAAAAAAATGAGACCATAATAATGTTAGTAAACTTAAATTATATTTAAACAAATATTTATTCAATTGTACATGCAAACTTTTAATTTGTTAGTATATCAGATCTTTACTTTTCTCATAGAACCCCAACAAATTGTCCCATCGCTCTAGCTGGAGGGTGAGGATCTCGCTCCGGACACGTGCCCTGCATGTTCATCCCACAGTGTAACATAACTGACGGAGACACTGTTCTAAAATACCTGAAGAAATGAAGAATTATTCATCTCATAGTATAACATAAACGACGTAGATACCGTCTTAAAATACCTGCGTAAATGAAGAATTATTCATTCCACACTGTAACATAAACAACAGAGAAACCGTTCTAAAATATCTGCAGAAATGAAGAATTATTCATCCAGCAGTATAACATAATTGACATAAAAACCATCCTAAAATATCTACGGAAATGAAGAATTATTCATCTCACAGTATAAATAATTGACGTAAAAACCGTCCTAAAATATTTGAGGAAATGAAGAATTATTCATCCCGCAGTATAACATAATCGACGTACAAACCGTCCTAAAATATCTGCAGAAATGAAGAATTATTCATCGCACAGTATAACATAATCGACGTACAAACCGTCCTAAAATATCTGCGGAAATGAACAATTATCCATCCCGCAGTGTAACCAAATCGATGTGTAAACAGTCCTAAAATATCTTCAGAAATGGAGAATTCTTCATGGCACAGCTTAACATAATCGACGTACAAACTGTCCTAAAATATCTGCGGAAATGAACAATTATCCATCCCGCACTATAACCAAATCGATATGTAAACAGTCCTAAAATATCTGCAGAAATGGAGAATTATTCATGGCACAGTTTAACATAATCGACGTACAAACTGTCCTAAAATATCTGCGGAAATGAACAATTATCCATCCTGCAGTATAACCAAATCGATGTGTAAACAGTCCTAAAATATCTGCAGAAATGAAGAATTATTCATCGCACAGTATAACATAATCGACGTACAAACCGTCCTGAAATATCTGCGGAAATGAACAATTATTGATCCCGCAGTATAACCAAATCGATGTGTAAACAGTCCTAAAATATCTGCAGAAATGAAGAATTATTCATCGCACAGTATAACATAAACATTGCACAAACTGTCCTAAAATATCTGCGGAAATGAACAATTAATGATCCTGCAGTATAACCAAATCGATGTGTAAACAGTCCTAAATTATCTGCAGTAATGGAGAATTATTCATCCGACAGTATAACATAATCAACGTAGAAAGCGTCCTGAAGTATCGTAGTGTTCCTCGATGCCTGCAAACATCCTTAACAGTAATGCGCCACACACATCAATACGCACGTTTTAAAAAGGAAGCAGATCCATAACAGCGCAATGAAAACGATAACGGGATTAGCTACTTACAAGAAAAACATTCTAAGTGTTGTTTAGAAACATAATTTCATGTGCATTTGTTTACTCCATTGAAATTGCGATCAACGCGACGTCTGGCGACAAAAAATATGAACTAAAAAGCACCCCAGAGACATCTATTGACGCACGATTGAACAAAGAAACAAATATTACAGGTTTCTATTTTTTGTAGGTTAAAAAGATTTCTGGAATTCCATATATCTTTTTTACCCGCACCTCAGTGAGCAGTTAGATAAATATGTGGTAGATGTCGCCAAAAAATTAAAAACTGTCGCTTTTTGCACTTGAAAATGCCCCCAGTGACAGTAAAAAAAAACTCAAATTTAGCATTCCAACTACAAAGAACCTAATAAGGAGATGCAAAATGCCCTGGCAGCATTCATGTTTGAATACTGACTCAATCTATCAAATGAAGAAAGACTCCCGAATAAATTCTCCACATGATTATTAGGTTAACTTTCAGAGAGTTCAAAACCAGCTCTGTATTAAAAAGGGTATGAATAATTAGCTCTTAACAGGTTTTGAAATATAAAGTCCAACATGTATGAGAATGGAGGAAGCAGAAGTAATTGTTATGTGCGAGCACCAAATTAATAAAGAGTCATGTCGGTTCTGAAGGATTTCGATTATATCGTAAAAGTCACCGTTGGGATTTCCAAGAGCAAGCGAGAAAGGGCCTTAAATAGCCCGGAGGCGGTCAATAATATCAATTATATTGATGGTTTCAATTGAAGTACGACTCATTGATCAATTACAAGCAATCAATCACTTTGTACAACATGAGTATGATTGACGCTATTATTGAAAGTCTCCAGGGCTCTTTAAACGGAGATACAAGGAACTCGGACACGTTAAACCCCGCAGGGAGTCACTCCAAGATGAGCGTGTCCAAAGTCTCCAAGTACAGAAGTGCAATGACGATCATACTGCTTAAAGCATAAGTACTGGCATCATTGAGTTACAATTATCAATAGTCATGACTAAATTTGCATGTACAATGTGCAGTAAATAAATTTATTAAATGACTAGACAATGAACACATAAACCCAGTGAAAAAGCATCCCGTTTACAACGTTAAAATCTACCTTTCTGTAGGTTAAGACTGCGCTGAACTGTACTGCTCCTCGATGACTACAAGCATCTTTAACCGTAGTGCAATGGGCAAGTTTTGAAGGAAGCAGATTCATAACACCGCACTGAAAACGGTAACGCGATTAGTTACTTCGGGAAAAAACAACCTAAGCGCTGTTTACACGCAGCCTTTTTCTTGCATATTCGACTACTGCTTCTTGAACGGATCACGCGGGAACACCTCGAGTAAAGTTATAATGCAACAGAAGGCACGATTTCAGTGCAAAATTACTGCATTCATGCAGGCAAAGGCATAATGTAATGTGGCCTTAACCTACAGCGCTTGGTTTCTAGGTAATATCATCGCATCTCGCCATGAGTACAGCTTCCCGGAAGTTTTACGAGCAGTGATGTTTTACCTGAGCACTCGGATGAAGCTTCAGCGTAGCTTCGTGACTTTGTGGTGGATATTGGCATGCATAAAGTGTAACAAATATATCAATTTATTGTTAAAACAATGCACAAATAAACCCAGTGAAAAGCGTCACGTTGCAATGAAATTAAGTAATAGTAAAATCCTACCTTTGTTCCGGTCGAGACTGCGTTGAATCATACTGTTCTTCAATGCCTGCAATCCGCATTCTGCCAAACACAGCAATGGACATGTTTTGAAGTAAGCAGATCTATAAAAGCGCACTGAAAACGATAACATTATTAGTTACTTAAAAACAAACAACCCCAGTGCTGTTTACACGCCGCCTTTTTCTTGTTCATTGAACTACTGCACTTTGATGCAACTTGTGAAGAATTATTCATCCTGCAGTATAACCTAATCGATGTGTAAACCGTCCTCAAATAACTGCAGAAATGACGAATTATTCATCCCGCAGTATAATCTCAACGACGTGTAAAGCGTCCTAAAATATCTGCAGAAATGAAAAATTATTTATCCCACAGTATAATTTAATCGATGTAGAAACCGTCCTAAAATATCTGCGGGAATCAAGAATTATTCATCCAGCAGTATAATCTAATCGACATGTAAAGCATCCTAAAATATATGCGGAAATGAAGTATTATTCATCCCACAGTATAATATATAATCGATGCTTAAACCGTCCTCAAATATCTGCGGAAATGACGAATTATTCATCCCGCTGTATAATCTAATCGACGTGTAAAGTGTTATAAAATATCTGCAGAAATGAAGAATTATTCATCCCACAGTATAAAATAATCGAAGTTTAAATTGTCCTCAAATATGTGCGGAAATGAAGAATTATTCACCCCACACTATAATCTAATCGACGTATAAACCGTCCTAAATTATCTGCGGAAATGATAAATTATTCATCCCACAGTATAACCTAATCGACGTATAAAGTGTCCTAAAATTTCTGCGGAAATGAAAAATGATTAATCACACAGTATACTCTAATCGATGTATAAGCCGTCCTAAAATATCTGTGGAAATGAAGAATTATTCATCTCACAGTATAATCTAATCGTCATTTAAACCATCCTAAATTATCTGTGGAAATGAAAAATTATTCATCCCACAGTATAACCTAATCGACGTATAAAGCGTCCTCAAGTATCTGCAGAGATGAAGAATTATTCATCTCACAGTATAACATAATTGACGTATAAACCGTCCTAAAATTTCTACGGAAATGAGAATTATTCATCTCACAGTATAACATAATCGTTGTAGAAACCATTCTAAAATATCTGGGAAATAAAGAAAAATTAATCTCCCCCTTATAACCTGATCGACGTACAAACTGCCCTAAAATATCTGAGAAATGAAGAACTATTCATCTCCCTGTATTACATCGTAAAAGCCAGTATCACTGTGTTCTGTAAGCTGAAGGAAGAACAAGCCTTGAAGGAGACGGAAAGAACACAGACACGTTAAACGCTTGCAGGATAAATGTGTCTGAGACCTCCAAGTACCCAAGCAAGTATAGTTATGTTACAGGCACAACCGAGTTGCAATTATGAATATTCATAATTAAATTTGCACGTAGATTGTGAATTAAATAAATCTATTAATTGTCAAGACAACACAAAATATCCACTGAAATAGCATTACGCAGTAATAAAACACAAATGTAGCTTTATTAGTAGGTAATATTAAAATCGTACCTTTGTGCCGGATAATACTGCAATGATTCATTCTATTTCTTGATGCCTACAATCGTACTTAAGCGCATTGGACCACACATAGCAATGGACATATTTTGAAAAAAGCAGGTCCATAAGAATGTATTGAAAACAAGTAACGATAATAGTTTATTAATAATACTATGTAAGCACTGTTTGCACAAGGAGAGTTTCTTGTGAATTAAACTGGTGCACTGGAGCACTGCACGTGAGAACACCTCATAAAAGTTAAAATCGCATATGAGATATAAGGAGCCTTCCTGTAAAACAAACTACTCCAGAGAATTGAAGGACTCTAAAGTGCACGTTTATGTCCCAGTTTCAGGTTCAACAAATTTAGCTGGACACATTATAAACTACGAATGAGGTATCGCCAGCTGCAGTGTGCCAACCACAGTGTATTCACTTAGGAAAGTGAACATTCTGGCTCAATATTACAAGGCACTGAATCATATAATGGGTCACTACTTGCAGTGTGCCATTCAGCAAGGTGCAGGTTCTTGACTGAAAATAAAATCTGGGAATTTGAGGTGCAGAATATGAATGACACACGTGGAAACTTACCGTTATATGATGATGTAGGGAACAATTTGGGGCCTGGGTTGATCAATTCTTGTACATTTTCTGGCGTAAATCACTCCCAATGTACAACTCTTTGTGTACAACAGTACGACGTGCAGTGTCAGTCAGCCATTGAATTTAAAGATTCTTCAAGGACATTTGACGCAATTACACAGAAGGTTAAACGTATAAAAATCGTAGCAAGGCATATTTTATAGCATCCACGAAGATAATAATCGTGTATTAGATCTAACTGGCAGGGCAAATTGAGAATTACATAACGCAATGATTATTTGCAACAAAATGTCACGAAATTTAAAAAAATTGCCGAATTTTCGATACAACTAATGGCATGTTTCGACGTATTGAAAATTATGATAATTAAATGAACAATTCCTAATTGCCGTAAATACAGGTAATTAAACATTCCACGATATACGTTTGATGTTATTACGTCGTATAAACGCATATACGCAAACTAAATGCGCCCATTAATGAAGTGAATAAAATTATACGAATTTTCAATACATCGAAAGTGGCAGTTAGTTGTATCGAAAATTCTGTACAATAGACAGTTCGCGAGCCGCAAAGAGATGGCGCTACGACGAACTAAATTTAAATTCATAATTCGACTATAATTCGTATGAAAAGAAGCAATTTTACTATAGATCAACCAGTGGTTTATGTTCACATTAAAGCAAGCAAAGATTTAAAGTTACAACATTTAAATTCTGACATAAATATCTCCAGTTTCAAGTCAATTTGATTTGGTGAAGAGTTGCAAGCAGCAAAGTATTACCAGTGTTTCTGCTACAAGTACTGGAAACAACCGGGTTTGTTATGACTAAAACTTTGTGCTTTGTGGTCATTTTCATTTGCGATAGTGAAAATACAAATTACCTATACGAAAGAGCTCTTAGAGTCTTTGGAATACATCGTCATCAACCAGGCCTTAATAAATCTCTGCCCTCCTTGGGACGGTACTTTATGCTTCTGAGTGAAGTTAATAATACTTATGTAATATTGTGGAGGTGTGGGGTAACTTAGAAAACCTCAACATCCTCAAGATATAAGTTATGGGAGTGTGTGAAAGGTTTCAGGCTCACTAAAGAATGGCACCTGCTTATGGATGGTCCTAGGTTCACCTGCAACCACCATCTAAATAAATTAAGGTCCTCGCACAAAATAAGATTCTCCAACATTATCAGAATTCAGTTTTGGTACTCAATTCCAGATAATGAAGGCATTGATCAATTGAATAAGTGAGTTAAAAGAGGGACATATTGCAAAAATGTTGAAAATAATCTTCATCACTTTTTATTTATATCATAACTGTTAGTTATATTAAAAAATATATATAATCAGTGAGTGTGTGTCAATTAGAGCTAAAAATTAACAATTGAGGGGTCTAGAAGTAAAAGGGTTTAAGAGCATTTTTGGTAGCTCTGAGATAAATGGCTTTAAAGTTCCTTTGAATTTCAAAATTTCAGGAATAAGATTAGAAAACTGTGTTAATATTTTAGTCTAAAATATAATTGTTTAGTATACCAAAATTGAATCTGGAGGTATCTGTCCCGTTTTTAACTCACACGTTCAAAAGTGTCAAATTAATGGTTTAAAATATAGTCTAAAATATTAACACAGTCGAGTGCTGCGTTCATTTAAAAAATATAAACAGTTTGTGGCAACTGATTGTGTGAGTTAAAAACGGAACAGATTCATCCAGATTAAATTTTGGGAAACTAAAGAAAACATTTTATTTCAGGCAAACATATCACATTACAAGAAACGTTACAATTGAGGGGTCTAGAAGTAAAAGGGTTTAAGTGAATTTTTGGTAGTTCTGAGATAAATAGCTTTAAAGTTTGAATTTCAAAATTCCAGGAATAAGTTTAAAAAGCTGTGTTAGTATTTAGTCTAAAATATAGTTGTTTAGTTTCTCAAAATTGAATCTGGATGAATCTGTCCCGTTTTTGACTCACACGTTCAATTGCCACTATTTAAATTATTTAAACTATTTATATTATTTAAATGAACGCAGGACTCAACTGCTTCGTTACGGACGTGATATTTTTGTTGAATGTGTAGGTGCGTTAAAGAAATATCAGAAATTTCCCGCTGAAAATATAGTTTCGATAAAAACACACTTGCTATAAGAAGGTTTTTAGAAAATGGAATTCTCACCAAACCGACGACTGTGCCATATTTCGTCGAGGGAATTTTACGTATCATATAAATTGGGGCCGACATTTAACAGAATCCGCAAGAAAATCTAGAGAGGGAAGCCGCGGAAATGTCGCCGCGGGGACTTTGCTGCTCCTTGAAGCTCGTTTGCTGTAAAACTAGTTTAATGTTTGTGATGCACAAAGGGAAGAAGGCTGAAGAAGTAAATTAAAAAGTGTTCGCCTAATACTTATGAATGTGCTGCGGTACACAAAGATGAAAGACGGGGGGCTTAGTAATTGCAACTACTAGATTTATATAAATAATAATATAAATGTGCAAACTTTGAAGATTTGGGGCGCATCATTTAAGATTCCAATGACATTTTAATGGTAATCCCAGTATTTGTGTTTTTCCTGCACAAATTTTCGTATCTGATGGACGCCTCAGACTTACCATAAACTTACCACCATACGTAAATGTGCGTATTTTATGTGTTTACCGCCCTAAAGTTAGTCACAATATTAGAAAATAATTTAAAAATGTACGTACATTGTTCTTAAGTACGTTACAAAAGAGGAGTCAATGATTAAAGGTGTGCCAGGGATGTTGGTGATACACAAAAATAAAGATTGAGCGTTAATTATAAGCTGTCGTTAAAAAATTTTATTAATCGGAATCGTAAATAATACCCAACAACATCCAATAATTATACAATAATCAACACACATAAACATTTCATAATGGTAAATAAACACATTAACATACAAATTTATATATTTCATATATCTGGTTCCGAATTATTACAGTATTGCTTCGCTTTAGGGTAGCCTATACCTATGATATGTTAAGGATCATTTAAAATCTTTATACATCTCTTATGAAACATTTAAAAAATGGTAAGAAATTGTTCCCATTTTTTGCCCTTAAAAACTTTACAAATTAGTCCTTAAGTTCTGAAAAGGTTCCATCGCTACGTGTCCTTAACTTACTTAATTAGTTTTTCGCCTAGGGTCGCGCCGGGGGCGGGGGGGGGAGAGAATATCGTCTCGTCTTCGGGGGGGCGGCGGTGGCGGCGCCACAAGAGACCGAGAGAGGAGATATATATAGAGAGAGAGAGAGTGAAAGAGAACTAACAAAGAAAAACCATTCGGAAAACTCCCACTGTATGTACACCTTTTTTTATTGCTTACCTAATTAAAAAAAGCCTAAAGTTATTACAATCCCCCGCGGGCGTGCGGGGGCGGCCCCCGCACGCCCCCCGGGACGGTGTTAAATTCCGTTCATGTTTATGCATAGCAGTGTTTGTCCCTAATTCACGCATCTTTGATGCAGGTATTAATATTATTTTTAATATTATTATAATTATTATAAATATACATTTTTCTTCTGTATAAGAAATATTATTGGTGAAAGTATTTTTTTTTTTTAATTTAATCAGTCAGACTCTTTAAATCCATAAAAATATGAACACATAAGGGTTAGGTCATAATCAATCTACGAAATGAGGGTCTCTTAAATGTGTCTTCCTTTAAAGTTTGAATCCGATTTTACTTGTCCGTTTAATTGATCTAAGTACTCCCCTTTTAAAACTTTATTACAATATTTGATAATTTAGCACCTTGGTATTTGAATTTATTTATACAATACATTTTTTTTATACAATTTCCTAATATTTTTTTTTCTGGAAAATTTAAGAAGCTTTCGTTATTATTTTTTTGTGCATTTTCACTACTTTTATTCGCAAAATAATTATAAACCTACGGCTACGCGCGCTTTTGCGATTACTGCGGCACGTTCTTAACCGCGCACAGTCCATGCGGCCGCCCTCAGCCTCTGTGGTCAGTTTTCCACGGAGGAGCAGTTGGTGTCCTTCGGCCGCGGCATCATCACGTCCTCGTAGGGCGGCACCTTGGCCTTCCGGAAGTCGTCCCTGACGCGCTCCACGTCCTGCATGACCCGCAGGAAGTTCAGCCCCGCCAGCTTCTTCAGGTCGTCGACCGTCCACTTGCCAGTCGATATTAGCTCGGCGAAGAGCATCGGGTAATGCGACACGTCCTCGAGCCCTTCAGGAACGCTTCAAGGGCGAACAAAATTCCAGATTAAGAGTTGTTGGGAAGACGGTTCCTACCACGTCGCAGATGTTGCAGCAGGTTCATGCAGAAATAAGCAGCGGTGGTTCTTAACTTGCATGCACTAAATTCACGAATTGCTTGTTCAGCATGCAGGGCCCGAAATATTGTTCAACGTAGCAGGATGCATGCACATTACCTCGCGCTTGTTCATACAAGATATCACATGCAGTTAACGCAAAGTTCGCTTAAAGTTACTAAAAGTTTCTTAAAAAATGTATTCAATAGATATGCAAAATTCACCTTGCATCTCTAGCTTTAGACTGAAATTATGCAAAAATTAGAGATTGGGTACTTTCGAATTTTTGCATTTTCTAATAGTCGCAAGTCTGCATAATAACTGTGCAAAATTTAAATGTTGTCAAGTTATTAAAAGTTTGTTAAAAATATTTAATAAAAAGATGTGAAAAGTACACCTTTGATCTCTAACTTTAGATTAAAATTATGCAAAAACTAGAGATGGGGTATTTTCTGATTTTTGCATTTTCTAATAGTCCCAAGTCTGCTTAATAACTGTGAAAAATTTAGAAGTTGTTAAGTTACTAAAAGTTTGTTAAAAAAAATTAATCAATAGATATGCAAAATTCACTTGCATCTCTAACTTTAGATTGAAATTATGCAAAAACTAGAGATGGGGTGTATTCTGATTTTTGCATTTTCTAATAGTCCCAAGTCTGCTTAATAACTGTGAAAAATTTAAAAGTTGTTAAGTTATTAAAAGTTTGTTAAAAAAAATTAGCAACACATATGCTAAATTCACCTTGCATCTCTAATTTTAGATTTAGATTATGCAAAAACTAGACATGGGGTGTATTCTGATTTTTGCATTTTCTAATAGTCGCAAGTCTGTTTTATAACTGTGCAAAATTTAAAAGTTGTCAAGTTATTAAAAGTTTGTTAAAAATATTTAATCAAAAGATGTGTAAAGTTCGCTTTTGATCTCTAACTTTAGATTAAAATTATGCAAAAACTACAGATGAGATATTTTCTGTTTTTTACATGTTCTAATAGTCCCAATTCAGGTTAATAACTGTGCGAAATTTAAAAGTTGTCAAGTTATTAAAAGTTTGTTAAAAATAGTTAATCAAAAGATGTCCAAAATTCACTTTGAATCATAACTTTAGATCGAAATTATGCAAAAACTAGAGATAGGGTATATTCTGATTTTTGCATTTTCTAATAGTCGCAAGTCGGCTTAATAACTGTGCGAAATTTAAAAGTTATCAAGTTACTAAAAGTTTGTTAAAAAATTTAATCAATAGATTTGCAAAATTCACCTGTCATCTCCAACTTTAGATTGGAATTATGCAAAAATTAGAGATTGGGTATATTTGAATTTTTGCATTTTCTAATAGTCGCAAGTCTGCTTAATAACTGTGCGAAAATTAAAAGTTGTCAAGTTATTAAAAGTTTGTTAAAAAAATGTAATCAATACATATGCAAAATTCACCATGGATCTCTAATTTTAGATTGAAATTATGCAAAAACTAGAGATGGGGTGTATTCTGATTTTTACATTTTCTAATAGTCGCAAGTCTACTTAATAACTGTGCGCAATTTAATAGTTGTCAAGTTACTAAAAGTTTGTTAAAAAAATTTAATCAATAGATATGCTAAATTCACATTGCAACTTTAACTTTAGATGGAAATTATGCAAAAACTAGAGATGGGGTATATTCTGATTTTTGCATTTTCAAATAGTCGCAGGTCTGCTTAATAACTGTGCGAAATTTAGAAGTTGTAAAGTTATTAAAAGTTTGTTAAAAAAATTTAATCAATACATATGCTAAATTCACCTTGCATCTCTAATTTTAGATTGAAATTATGCAAAAACTAGTGATGGGGTTTATTCTGATTTTTGCATTTTATAATAGTCTCAAGTCTGCTTAATAACTGTGCGAAATTTAAAATTTGTCAAGATATTAAAAGTTTGTTAAAAATATTTAATCAAAAGATGTGTAAAGTTCACCTTGGATCTCTAACTTTAGATTAAAATTATGCAAAAACTAGAGATGGGGTATATTCTGATTTTTGCATTTTCTAATAGTCTCAAGTCTGCTTAATAACTGTGCGAAATTTAAAAGTTGTCAAGTTATTAAAAGTTTGTTAAACATATTTAATCAAAAGATGTGTAAAGTTCACCTTGGATCTCTAACTTAAGATTGAAATTATGCAAAAATTAGAGATTGGGTATATTCGATTTTTTGCATTTTCTAATAATCGCAAGTCTGCTTAATAACTGTACGAAATTTTAAAATTGTCAAGTTAGTAAGAGTTTGTTAAAAATATTTAATCAAAGTACATGCAAAATTCAGCTTATATCTCTAACTTTAGATTGAAATTATGCAAAAAGTAGCGATGGGGTTATTCTGATTTTTGCATTTTCTAATAGTCGCAAGTCTGCTTAATAACTGTGCAAAATTTAAAAGTTGTCAAGTTACTAAAAGTTTATTAAAAAAATGTAATCAATACATATGCAAAATTCACCTTGCATCTCTAACTTTAGATTAAAATTATGTAAAAACTAGGGATGGGGTATCTTCTGATTTTTGCATTTTCTAATAGTCCCAAATCTGCTTAATAGCAGTGCAAAATTTAAAAGGTTTCAAGTTACTAAAAGTTTGTTAAAAAAAATAATCAATATATATGCTAAAGTCACCTTGCATCTCTAATTTTAGATTGAAATTATGCAAAAACTAGAGATGGGGTATTTTCTGATTTTTGCATTTTCTAATAGTCGCAAGTCTGCTTAATAACTGTGCGAAATTTAAAAGTTGTCAAGTTACTAAAAGTTTGTTAAAAAATTTAATCAATTGATTTGCAAAATTCACCTGTCATCTACAACTTTAGATTGGAATTATGCAAAAATTACAGATGGGGTATATTCTGATTTTTGCATTTTATAATAGTCGCAAGTCTGCTTAATAACTGTGCAAAATTTAAAAGTGGTCAAGTTATTAAAAGTTTGTTAAAAAAATGTAATCAACAGATATGCTAAATTCACTTTGCATCTCTAATTTTAGATTGGAATTACGCAAAAATTAGAGATTGGGTATATTCGAATTTTTGCATTTCCTAATAGTCGCAAGTCTGCTTAATAACTGTGCGAAATTTAGAAGTTATGAAGTTAATAAAAGTTTGTTAAAACAATTGAATCAATACATATGCTAAATTCGCCTTGCTTCTCTAATTTTAGATTGAAATTATGCAAAAACTAGAGATGGGGTATATTCTGATTTTTGCATTTTCTAATAGTCGCAAATCTGCTCAATAATTATGCGAAATTTAAAAATTGTCAAGTTAGTAAGAGTTTATTAAAAATATTTAATCAAAAGGTATGCAAAATTCAGCTTACATCTCTAACTTTAGATTGAAATTATGCAAAAACTAGAGATGGGGTATATTCTGATTTTTGCATTTTGAAATAGTCCCAAGTCTGCTTAATAACTGTGCTAAATTTAAAAGTTGTCAAACTACTAAAAGAGTGTTAAAAAAATTTAATCGATAGATATGCAAAATTCAGCTTGCATCTCTAACTTTAGATTGAAATTGTGCAAAAACTAGAGGAGGGGTATATTCTGATTTTTGCATTTTCAAATAGTCCCAAGTCTGCTTAATAACTGTGCGAAATTTAAAAGGTTTGAATTTAGTAAAAGTTTGTTAAAAAAATTTAATCAATACATATGCAAAATTCACCTTGCATCTCTAACTTTAGATTGAAATCATGCAAAAATTAGAGATAGGGTGTATTCGGATTTTTGCATTTTCTAATAGTCGCAAGTCTGCTTAATAACTGTGCAAAATTTAAAAGTTGTCAAGTTACTAAAAGTTTGTTAAAAATAGTTGAACAAAATATGTGCAAAATTTACTTTGCATCATTAACTTTAGATTTAAATTTTGCAAAAATTAGAGATCGGGTATATTCGAATTTTTGCATTTTCAAATAGTCCCAAGTCTGCTTAATAACTGTGCGAAATTTAAAAGTTGTCAACTTACTAAAAGTTTGTTAACAAAAATTGATCAATACATATGCAAAATTCACCTTGCATCTCTAACTTTAGATTGGAATTATGCAAAAACAAGAGATGGGGTATTTTCTGATTTTTGCATTTTCTAATAGTCGCAAGTCTGCTTAATAACTGTGTAAAATTTAAAAGTTGTCAAGTTATTAAAAGTTTGTTAAAAATATTTAATCAAAAGATGTGTAAAGTTCACCTTAGATCTCTAACTTTAGATTAAAATTATGCAAAAACTAGTGATGGGGTATATTCTGATTTTTGCATTTTCTAATAGTCCCAAGTCTGCTTAATAACCGTGCAAAATTTAAAAGTTGTCAAGTTCCTAAAAGTTTGTTAAAACATTTAATCAATACATATGCAAAATTCACCTGTCATCTCTAACTTTACATTGGAATTATGCAAAAACTAGAGATTAGGTATATTCTGATTTTTGCATTTTCTAATAGTTGCAAGTCTGCTTAATAGCTGTGTAAAATTTAAAAGTTGTCAAATTATTAAAAGTTTGTTAAAAATATTGAATCAAAAGATGTGCAAAGTTCACCTTAGATCTCTAACTTTAGATTAAAATTATGCAAAAACTAGAGATGGGGTATATTCTGATTTTTGCATTTTCTAATTGTCGCAAGTTTGCTTAATAACTGTGCGAAATTTAAAAGTTGTCAAGTTATTAAAAGTTTATTAAAAATATTTAATCAATAGATGTGTAAAGTTCACCTTCGATCTCTAATTTTAGATTAAAATTATGCAAAAACTAGAGATGGGGTATATTCTGATTTTTGCATTTTCTAATAGTCCCAAGTCTGCTTAAAAACTGTGCGAAAATTAAAAGTTGTCAAGTTATTAAAAGTTTGTTAAAAAAATGTAATCAATACATATGCAAAATTCACAATGGATCTCTAATTTTAGGTTGAAATTATGCAAAAACTAGAGATGGGGTATATTTTGATTTTTGCATTTTCTAATAGTCTCAAGTCTGCTTAAAACTGTGCGAAATTTAAAAGTTATCAATTTATTAAAAGTTTGTTAAAAAAATGTAATCAATACATATGCTAAATTCACCTTGCTTCTCTAATTTTAGATTTAAATTATGCAAAAACTAGCGATTGGGTATATTCTGATTTTTGCATTTTCTAATAGTCCAAAGTCTGCTTAATAACTGTGCGAAATTTAAAATTTGTCAAGTTACTAAAAGTTTGTTAAAAAATTTAATCAATTGATTTGCAAAATTCACCTGTCATCTCCAACTTTAGATTGGAATTATGCAAAAATTACAGATCGGGTATATTCTGATTTTTGCATTTTCAAATAGTCCCAAGTCTGCTTAATAACTGTGGGAAATTTAATAGTTGTCAAGATACTAAAAGTTTGTTAAAACAATTTAATCTATGTGTTTGAATTGATTGACTGTAAATAGAAAATAGTAGATGTAGTAAATAGAATTAAAGTTATGTTAATATGAAGATTGTAGTTGCTATTTGTGTGTTTTCTTTTGTTGTTTTTTGTTGAAATTTTGTATATTATGTAGCGTTATTTGCTAATAAATATTCTTTATTCTTATATATAATACATATGCTAAATTCACCCTGCATCTCTAACTTTAGATTGAAATTAGGCAAAAATTAGAGATGGGGTATATTCAAATTTTTGCATTTTCTAATAGTCCCAAGTCTGCTTAATAACCGTGCGAAATTTAATAGTTGTCAAGTTATTAAAAGTTTGTTAAAAATATTTAATCAAAAGATGTATAAAGTTCACCTTGGATCTCTAACTTTAGATTGAAATTATGCGAAAACTAGAGATGGGGTGTATTCTGATTTTTGCATTTTCTAATAGTCGCAAGTCTGCTTAATAACTGTACGAAATTTTAAAATTGTCAAGTTAGTAAGAGTTTGTTAAAAATATTTAATCAAAGTATATGCAAAATTCAGCTTATATCTCTAACTTTAGATTGAAATTATGCAAAAAGTAGCGATGGGGTATATTCTGATTTTTGCATTTTCTAATAGTCGCCAGTCTGCTCATTAACTGTGCGAAGTTTAAAACTTATGACTGAACCAAAATTTGTTGTAAAAATTTTTAACTCAAAATTGTGCAGAATGCATTTTATGTACTGCTCCAACTTTTTGGGATTATTTGAATTAAAGCGCAATATTTTCTATACCATGAGGGCAATTTTCCAGCAGGGTATATTAACCGAGATATACTTTGTTTTCCGATTTGGCAGATTTATGTAGTAGATGCCAAAAATATGAGCACACCAAATGGTATGTGTGTGGATTCATCCTGAGTTTGGTATTACTTTGGTTTGACTTTGGTTTGACTTTGGTTTTATTTTAATTTTACTTTGGATTTACTTGAGTTTTATGTTGGAATTCTTTGGTTTTACTTGAGTTTTACTTTGATTTTACTTTGGTTTTACTTGGGTTTTACTTTGATTTTCCTTTGGTTTTACTATTTGCTTATTACCTGGGAGTTCCTAAACTCATGACCATAAATACAATTAAAGTTTTACGTTGGAATACTTTGGTTTTACTTTGGTTTTACTTTGATTTTACTTTGGTTTTACTATTTGCTGATTACCTTGGAGTTCCTAAACTCATGACCATAAATACAATTAAAGTTTTACGTTGGAATACTTTGGATTTACTTTTATTTCACTTTGATTTTACTTTGGTTTCACTACTTACTTATTACCTGGGAGTTCCTAAATTCATGACCATAAATACAATTAAAGGCCAAAGTTTTCTGCACCATTTCAGCAGAAATTGGCATTCGAAATAATCTCTTAATTAACCGAAGCGAAAGCTAATGCTGAACGCGAAACAGAAGTAACGCGATGCTACATAACAATTATCCTTGGCAGTGCGCAGAATTAACTTGTGGACTCATTAAGCGACAATAAAATACAATTAGTATTTCGAAAGCTCTGTGCGTTCGCAATTAAGCGTCGTGATGCCCAAATGGTGCAGACAAATCAAACGTGCAGAGGAGTGCGAGCCAGACATATCATACTTATTAAATTTGAATTGCAATAATTTACAAGTGATATTAAATATGTTGGATATGTTGCATATCATGCTTATTAAATTTGCGTTGAAATAATTTACAACTGATACTAAATATGTTGGATATGTTGCATATCATTCTTATTAAATTTGCGTTGAAATAATTTACAAGTAATATTAAATATGTTGGATATGTTGCATATCATACTTATTAAATTTGCATTGAAATAATTTACAACTGATATTAAATATGTTGGAACAGATTTGATAAAATATTGCAAATCATCAGTACTATAAATCAAGCATAAAAGAATGAGGCAAAAAATAAATATATTTACATGATGTGGGGGGCTTGAACTCGCTTTCTTTGCGAAACAAAAAAGCGTCGGCAACGTGCTAGACTACACAGGGCCAAAAGACTACAACCAAACTACGTAGTACGTGCATTTGCAGGAAGTTGAAAGCGTTGGAGGATTAATAATTAATATACTCACAAGTTTATCCCGTCGTATCCTGCCCCAAGGCCGACGTTATCCACTCCTGCCACGTCCCGTATATGATTTATGTGCGCTAAAACGCAGAAATAAAAACAGGATGAGCGTGTTGTCTGGGGGGGCAAAGAACTGCGGAACTCGGGGGCGGCGTGACGGACGGGCCGCATTTGCATGCGGCCCGTGGGCCGCCGCCCCCGGGTAGGGGGCGAACAACAAAGGCCTACAAAACAGCGGGGCAAGTCGTATAGTTCGCGTCAAGACGTTGAACGCTTCCCAATACAATCGGGAGAGACGCCACAAAAGGCGGTCGTTTTTGATAATTGCAGGATGTCTTTTATGCGCAGTTTTTAGAATGCGCAAATTGAAAGCATAATTGTGCGCCGGCGGAAGGCTGAAGTTGGCTAGGATGATGCGTTCGGTGAATAACTGATTTCAAAGCTTGTACTGAACAACGTGTCTCCCTTAGAAAGCGATTTTCGCGAAAATTCCCTGCAGATAGCACAAAAGTAGCAAAAGTTTTAAACAAGACTCAAAACACCTTTCAACAAAAAAAAACTTTTTGTTTTTTTGTACTAAATAACGCTTAGAAAGCGATTTTTGCGAAAACTCCTTGCAGCTAGCACAAATGCAGCAACATTTTTAAATAAGGTTCAAAACAACCTTTCAACAAAAAAAAACCTCTTTGTTGTTTGTGAAAAAGGTGTTTTGACTCTTATTTAAAGATTCTTTAATTACCTTTTCACAAAAAAAAAAACTAAAAGTTTGTTTTGTAAAAAGGTGTTTTGACTCTTATTTAAAGATTCTTTCACTAGCACTGTTAACTGAGAGGACAGCTTGTTCTTAGAAGTTTCTAATAAATTTGTACTGGGAGCTTCGATAAATTTTCTCTGATTTTCTTGTGACAGCTTGTTCTCAGAAGTTTCTAATAAATTTGTACTGGGAGGTTCGATAAATTTTCTCTGATTTTCTTGTGAAATGTTTGTTAACTAAGAAAAAAGCTTGCCCTTAGAAATTTCTAATAAACTTATATTGGGAGCTTCAGTACATTTTCGTTGATTTTCTTGTAAAATTGTTCTTAACTGAAAGGATAACTAGTTCTTAAATGTTTATAATACATTTATTTTGGGAGCTTGGATAAATATTCTTCGACTTTGTCGTGAAATTTTTGTTAACTGAGAGGATAGCTTGTTCTTAGAAGTTTCTAATAAATTTGTACTGGGAGCTTCGATACATTTTCTCTGATTTTCTCGTGAAATGTTTGTTAACTAAGAAAAAAGCTTGCCCTTAGAAATTTCTAATAAACTTATATTGGGAGCTTCAGTACATTTTCGTTGATATTCTTGTAAAAAATTTCTTAACTGAATGAATAACTAGTTCTTAGAAGTTTATAATACATTTATTTTGGGAGCTTGGATAAATATTCTTCGACTTATCGTGAAATTTTTGTTAACTGAGAGGACAGCTTGTTCTTAGAAGTTTCTAATAAATTTGTACTGAGAGCTTCGATAAATTTTCTCTGATTTTCTTGTGAAATGTTTGTTAACTAAGAAAAAAGCTTGCCCTTAGAAATTTCTAATAAACTTATATTGGGAGCTTCAGTACATTTTCGTTGATTTTCTTGTAAAATTGTTCTTAACTGAAAGGATGACTAGTTCTTAAAAGTTTCTAATACATTTATATTGTGAGCTTGCATAAATTTTCTTCGACTTTGTCGTGAAATTTTTGTTAACTGAGAGGACAGATTGTTCTTAGAAGTTTCTAATAAATTTGTACTGGGAGCTTCGATAAATTTTCTCTGATTTTCTTGTGAAATGTTTGTTAACTAAGAAAAAAGCTTGCCCTTAGAAATTTCTAATAAACTTATATTGGGAGCTTCAGTACATTTTCGTTGATATTCTTGTAAAATTTTTCTTAACTGAATGAATAACTAGTTCTTAGAAGTTTATAATACATTTATATTGGGAGCTTGGATAAATATTCTTCGACTTTGTCGTGAAATTTTTGTTAACAGAGAGGACAGCTTGTACTTAGAAGTTTCTAATAAATTTGTACTAGGAGCTTCGACAAATTTTCTCTGATTTCCTTATGAAATGTTTGTTAATTAAAAAAAAGCTTGCCCTTAAACATTTCTAATAAACTTATATTGGGAGCTTCAGTACATTTTCGTTGATTTTTTTGTAAAATTTTCCTTAACTGAAAGGATAATTAGTTCTTAAAAGTTTATAATACATTTATTTTGGGAGCTTGGATAAATATTCTTCGACTTTGTCGTGAAATTTTTGTTAACTGAGAGGACAGCTGGTTCTTAGAAGTTTCTAATAAATTTGTACTGGGAGCTTCGATACATTTTCTCTAATTTTCTTGTGAAATGTTTGTTAACTAAGAAAAGAGCTTGCCCTTAGAAATTTCTAATAAACTAATATTGGGAGCTTCAGTACATTTTCGTTGATATTCTTGTAAAATTTTTCTTAACTGAAAGGATAACTAGTTCTTAAAAGTTTATAATACATTTATTTTGGGAGCTTGGATAAATATTCTTCGACTTTGTCGTGAAATTTTTGTTAACTGAGAGGACAGCTTGTTCTTAGAAGTTTCTAATAAATTTGTACTGAGAGCTTCGATAAATTTTCTCTAATTTTCTTGTAAAATGTTTGTTAACTGAGAAAACAGCTTGCCCTTAGAAATTTCTAATAAACTTATATTGGGAGCTTCAGTACATTTTCGTTGATTTTCTTGTAAAATTTTTCTAAACTGAAAGGATAACTAGTTCTTAAAAGTTTATAATACATTTATTTTGGGAGCTTGGATAAATATTCTTCGACTTTGTCGTGAAATTTTTGTTAACTGAGAGGACAGCTTGTTCTTAGAAGTTTCTAATAAATTTGTACTGGGAGCTTCGATAAATTTTCTCTGATTTTCTTGTGAAATGTTTATTAACTAAGAAAAAAGCTTGCCCTTACAAATTTCTAATAAACTTATATTGGGAGCTTCAGTACATTTTCGTTGATTTTCTTGTAAAAATTTTCTTAACTGAAAGGATAACTAGTTCTTAAAAGTTTTTTAATACATTTATTTTGGGAGCTTGGATAAATATTCTTCGACTTTGTCGTGAAATTTTTGTTAACTGAGAGGACAGCTTCTTCTTAGAAGTTTCTAATAAATTTGTACTGGGAGCATCGATAAATTTTCTCTGATTTTCTTGTGAATTGTTTGTTAACTAAGAAAAAAGCTTGCCCTTAGAAATTTCTAATAAACTTATATTGGGAGCTTCAGTACATTTTCGTTGATTTTCTTGTAAAAAATTTCTTAACTGAAAGGATAACTAGTTCTTAAAAGTTTATAATACATTTATTTTGGGAGCTTGGATAAATATTCTTCGACTTTGTCGTGAAATTTTTGTTAACTGAGAGGACAGCTTCTTCTTAGAAGTTTCTAATAAATTTGTACTGGGAGCATCGATAAATTTTCTCTGATTTTCTTGTGAATTGTTTGTTAACTAAGAAAAAAGCTTGCCCTTAGAAATTTCTAATAAACTTATATTGGGAGCTTCAGTACATTTTCGTTGATTTTCTTGTAAAAATTTTCTTAACTGAAAGGATAACTAGTTCTTAAAAGTTTATAATACATTTATTTTGGGAGCTTGGATAAATATTCTTCGACTTTGTCGTGAAATTTTTGTTAACTGAGAGGACAGCTTCTTCTTAGAAGTTTCTAATAAATTTGTACTGGGAGCATCGATAAATTTTCTCTGATTTTCTTGTGAATTGTTTGTTAACTAAGAAAAAAGCTTGCCCTTAGAAATTTCTAATAAACTTATATTGGGAGCTTCAGTACATTTTCGTTGATTTTCTTGTAAAAATTTTCTTAACTGAAAGGATAACTAGTTCTTAAAAGTTTATAATACATTTATTTTGGGAGCTTGGATAAATATTCTTCGACTTTGTCGTGAAATTTTTGTTAACTGAGAGGACAGCTTCTTCTTAGAAGTTTCTAATAAATTTGTACTGGGAGCATCGATAAATTTTCTCTGATTTTCTTGTGAATTGTTTGTTAACTAAGAAAAAAGCTTGCCCTTAGAAATTTCTAATAAACTTATATTGGGAGCTTCAGTACATTTTCGTTGATTTTCTTGTAAAAATTTTCTTAACTGAAAGGATAACTAGTTCTTAAAAGTTTATAATACATTTATTTTGGGAGCTTGGATAAATATTCTTCGACTTTGTCGTGAAATTTTTGTTAACTGAGAGGACAGCTTCTTCTTAGAAGTTTCTAATAAATTTGTACTGGGAGCATCGATAAATTTTCTCTGATTTTCTTGTGAATTGTTTGTTAACTAAGAAAAAAGCTTGCCCTTAGAAATTTCTAATAAACTTATATTGGGAGCTTCAGTACATTTTCGTTGATTTTCTTGTAAAAATTTTCTTAACTGAAAGGATAACTAGTTCTTAAAAGTTTATAATACATTTATTTTGGGAGCTTGGATAAATATTCTTCGACTTTGTCGTGAAATTTTTGTTAACTGAGAGGACAGCTTCTTCTTAGAAGTTTCTAATAAATTTGTACTGGGAGCATCGATAAATTTTCTCTGATTTTCTTGTGAATTGTTTGTTAACTAAGAAAAAAGCTTGCCCTTAGAAATTTCTAATAAACTTATATTGGGAGCTTCAGTACATTTTCGTTGATTTTCTTGTAAAAATTTTCTTAACTGAAAGGATAACTAGTTCTTAAAAGTTTATAATACATTTATTTTGGGAGCTTGGATAAATATTCTTCGACTTTGTCGTGAAATTTTTGTTAACTGAGAGGACAGCTTCTTCTTAGAAGTTTCTAATAAATTTGTACTGGGAGCATCGATAAATTTTCTCTGATTTTCTTGTGAATTGTTTATTAACTAAGAAAAAAGCTTGCCCTTAGAAATTTCTAATAAACTTATATTGGGAGCTTCAGTACATTTTCGTTGATTTTCTTGTAAAAATTTTCTTAACTGAAAGGATAACTAGTTCTTAAAAGTTTTTTAATACATTTATTTTGGGAGCTTGGATAAATATTCTTCGACTTTGTCGTGAAATTTTTGTTAACTGAGAGGACAGCTTCTTCTTAGAAGTTTCTAATAAATTTGTACTGGGAGCATCGATAAATTTTCTCTGATTTTCTTGTGAATTGTTTGTTAACTAAGAAAAAAGCTTGCCCTTAGAAATTTCTAATAAACTTATATTGGGAGCTTCAGTACATTTTCGTTGATTTTCTTGTAAAAATTTTCTTAACTGAAAGGATAACTAGTTCTTAAAAGTTTATAATACATTTATTTTGGGAGCTTGGATAAATATTCTTCGACTTTGTCGTGAAATTTTTGTTAACTGAGAGGACAGCTTCTTCTTAGAAGTTTCTAATAAATTTGTACTGGGAGCATCGATAAATTTTCTCTGATTTTCTTGTGAATTGTTTGTTAACTAAGAAAAAAGCTTGCCCTTAGAAATTTCTAATAAACTTATATTGGGAGCTTCAGTACATTTTCGTTGATTTTCTTGTAAAAATTTTCTTAACTGAAAGGATAACTAGTTCTTAAAAGTTTATAATACATTTATTTTGGGAGCTTGGATAAATATTCTTCGACTTTGTCGTGAAATTTTTGTTAACTGAGAGGACAGCTTCTTCTTAGAAGTTTCTAATAAATTTGTACTGGGAGCATCGATAAATTTTCTCTGATTTTCTTGTGAATTGTTTATTAACTAAGAAAAAAGCTTGCCCTTAGAAATTTCTAATAAACTTATATTGGGAGCTTCAGTACATTTTCGTTGATTTTCTTGTAAAAATTTTCTTAACTGAAAGGATAACTAGTTCTTAAAAGTTTATAATACATTTATTTTGGGAGCTTGGATAAATATTCTTCGACTTTGTCGTGAAATTTTTGTTAACTGAGAGGACAGCTTCTTCTTAGAAGTTTCTAATAAATTTGTACTGGGAGCATCGATAAATTTTCTCTGATTTTCTTGTGAATTGTTTGTTAACTAAGAAAAAAGCTTGCCCTTAGAAATTTCTAATAAACTTATATTGGGAGCTTCAGTACATTTTCGTTGATTTTCTTGTAAAAATTTTCTTAACTGAAAGGATAACTAGTTCTTAAAAGTTTATAATACATTTATTTTGGGAGCTTGGATAAATATTCTTCGACTTTGTCGTGAAATTTTTGTTAACTGAGAGGACAGCTTCTTCTTAGAAGTTTCTAATAAATTTGTACTGGGAGCATCGATAAATTTTCTCTGATTTTCTTGTGAATTGTTTGTTAACTAAGAAAAAAGCTTGCCCTTAGAAATTTCTAATAAACTTATATTGGGAGCTTCAGTACATTTTCGTTGATTTTCTTGTAAAAATTTTCTTAACTGAAAGGATAACTAGTTCTTAAAAGTTTATAATACATTTATTTTGGGAGCTTGGATAAATATTCTTCGACTTTGTCGTGAAATTTTTGTTAACTGAGAGGACAGCTTCTTCTTAGAAGTTTCTAATAAATTTGTACTGGGAGCATCGATAAATTTTCTCTGATTTTCTTGTGAATTGTTTATTAACTAAGAAAAAAGCTTGCCCTTAGAAATTTCTAATATACTTATATTGGGAGCTTCAGTATATTTTCGTTGATTTTCTTGTAAAATTTTTCTCAACTGAAAGGATAACTAGTTCTTAAAAGTTTATAATACATTTATTTTGGGAGCTTGGATAAATATTCTTCGACTTTGTCGTGAAATTTTTGTTAACTGAGAGGACAGTTTGTTCTTAGAAGTTTCTAATAAATTTGTACTGGGAGCTTCGATAAATTTTCTCTGATTTTCTTGTGAAATGTTTGTTAACTAAGAAAAAAGCTTGCCCTTAGAAATTTCTAATAAACTTATATTGGGAGCTTCAGTACATTTTGTTGATTTTCTTCTAAAATTGTTCTTAACTGAAAGGATAACTAGTTCTAAAAAGTTTATAATACATTTATTTTGGGAGCTTGGATAAATATTCTTCGACTTTGTAATGAAATTTTTGTTAACTGAGAGGACAGCTTGTTCTTAGAAGTTTCTAATAAATTTATACTGAGAGCTTCGATAAATTTTCTCTGATTTTCTTGTGAAATGTTTGTTAACTAAGAAAAAAGCTTGCCCTTAGAAATTTCTAATAAACTTATATTGGGAGCTTCAGTATATTTTCGTTGATTTTCTTGTAAAATTGTTCTTAACTGAAAGGATGACTAGTTCTTAAAAGTTTCTAATACATTTATATTGTGAGCTTGCATAAATTTTCTTCGACTTTGTCGTGAAATTTTTGTTAACTGAGAGGACAGCTTGTTCTTAGAAGTTTCTAATAAATTTGTACTGGGAGCTTCGATAAATTTTCTCTAATTTTCTTGTGAAATGTTTGTTAACTAAGAAAAAAGCTTGCCCTTAGAAGTTTCTAATAAACTTATATTGGGAGCTTCAGTACATTTTCGTTGATTTTCTTGTAAAATTTTTCTTAACTGAAAGGATAACTAGTTCTTAAAAGTTTATAATACATTTATTTTGGGAGCTTGGATAAATATTCTTCGACTTTGTCGTGAAATTTTTGATAACTGAGAGGACAGCTTGTTCTTAGAAGTTTCTAATAAATTTGTACCGGGAGCTTCGATAAATTTTCTCTGATTTTCTTGTGAAATGTTTGTTAACTAAGAAAAAAGCTTGCCCTTAGAAATTTCTAATAAACTTATATTGGGAGCTTCAGTACATTTTCGTTGATTTTCTTGTAAAATTTTTCTTAACTGAAAGGATAACTAGTTCTTAAAAGTTTATAATACATTTATTTTGGGAGCTTGGATAAATATTCTTCGACTTTGTCGTGAAATTTTTGTTAACTGAGAGGACAGCTTGTTCTTAGAAATTTCTAATAAATTTGTACTGGGAGCTTCGATAAATTTTCTGTGATTTTTTTGTGAAATGTTTGTTAATTAAGAAAAAAGCTTGCCCTTAGAAATTTCTAATAAACTTATATTGGGAGCTTTAGTACATTTTCGTTGATTGTCTTGTAAAATTTTTCTTAACTGAAAGGATAACTAGTTCTTAAAAGTTTATAATACATTTATTTTGGGAGCTTGGATAAATATTCTTCGACTTTGTCGTGAAATTTTTGTTAACTGAGAGGACAGCTTGTTCTTAGGAGTTTCTAATAAATTTGTACAGGGAGCTTCGATACATTTTCTCTGATTTTCTTGTGAAATGTTTGTTAACTAAGAAAAAAGCTTGCCCTTAGAAATTTCTAATAAACTTATATTGGGAGCTTCAGTACATTTTCGTTGATTTTCTTGTAAAATTTTTCTTAACTGAATGAATAACTAGTTCTTAGAAGTTTATAATACATTTATATTGGGAGCTTGGATAAATTTTCTTCGACTTTGTCGTGAAATTTTTGTTAACTGAGAGGACAGCTTGTTCTTAGAAGTTTCTAATAAATTTGTACTGGGAGCTTCGACACATTTTCTCTGATTTTCTTGTGAAATGTTTGTTAACTAAGAAAAAAGCTTGCCCTTAGAAATTTCTAATAAACTTATATAGGGAGCTTCAGTATATTTTCGTTGATTTTCTTGTAAATTTTTTCTTAACTGAAAGGATAACTAGTTCTTAGAAGTATATAATACATTTATTTTGGGAGCTTGGATAAATATTCTTCGACTTTGTCGTGAAATTTTTGTTAACTGAGAGGACAGCTTGTTCTTAGAAGTTTCTAATAAATTTGTACTGGGAGCTTCGATAAATTTTCTCTGATTTTCTTGTGAAATGTTTGTTAACTAAGAAAAAAGTTTGCCCTTAGAAATTTCTAATAAACTTATATTGGGAGCTTCAGTACATTTTCGTTGATTTTCTTGCAAAATTTTTCTTAACTGAAAGGATAACTAGTTCTTAAAAGTTTATAATACCTTTATTTTGGGCGCTTGGATAAATTTTCTTCGACTTTGTCGTGAAATTTTTGTTAACTGAGAGGACAGCTTGTTCTTAGAAGTTTCTAATAAATTTGTACTGGGAGCTTCGATAAATTTTCTCTAATTTTCTTGTGAAATGTTTATTAACTAAGAAAAAAGCTTGCCCTTAGAAATTTCTAATAAACTTATATTGGGAGGTTCAGTACATTTTCGTTGGTTTTCTTGTAAAAATTTTCTTAACAGAAAGGATAACTAGTTCTTAAAAGTTTATAGTACATTTATTTTGGGAGCTTGGATAAATATTCTTTGCCTTTGTCGTGAAATTTTCGTTAACTGAGAGGACAGCTTGTTCTTAGAAGTTTCTAATAAATTTGTACTGGGAGCTTCGATAAATTTTCTCTGATTTTCATGTGAAATGTTTGTTAACTAAGAAAAAAGCTTGCCCTTAGAAATTTCTAATAAACTTATATTGGGAGCTTCAGTACATTTTCGTTGATTTTCTTGTAAAATTTTTCTTAACTGAAAGGATAACTAGTTCTTAAAAGTTTATAATACATTTATTTTGGGAGCTTGGATAAATATTCTTCGACTTTGTCGTGAAATTTTTGATAACTGAGAGGACAGCTTGTTCTTAGAAGTTTCTAATAAATTTGTACTGGGAGCTTCGATAAATTTTCTGTGATTTTCTTGTGAAATGTTTGTTAACTAAGAAAAAAGCTTGCCCTTAGAAATTTCTAATAAACTTATATTGGGAGCTTCAGTACATTTTCGTTGATTTTCTTGTAAAAAATTTCTTAACTGAAAGGATAACTAGTTCTTAAAAGTTTATAATACATTTATTTTGGGAGCTTGGATAAATATTCTTCGACTTTGTCGTGAAATTTTTGTTAACTGAGAGGACAGCTTGTTCTTAGAAGTTTCTAATAAATTTGTACTGGGAGCTTCGATAAATTTTCTGTGATTTTCTTGTGAAATGTTTGTTAACTAAGAAAAAAGCTTGCCCTTAGAAATTTCTAATAAACTTATATTGGGAGCTTCAGTACATTTTCGTTGATTTTCTTGTAAAAAATTTCTTAACTGAAAGGATAACTAGTTCTTAAAAGTTTATAATACATTTATTTTGGGAGCTTGGATAAATATTCTTCGACTTTGTCGTGAAATTTTTGTTAACTGAGAGGACAGCTTGTTCTTAGAAGTTTCTAATAAATTTGTACTGGGAGCTTCGATAAATTTTCTCTGATTTTCTTGTGAAATGTTAACTGAGAGGATAACTAGTTCTTAGAAGTTTCTAACATCGGCGTTTGGATTTTTGAGTTTCTTACCTACGACATCCGCGATTGTGGCCTCGTCCTTGCACGTGATGAACCTGGAGTAGAAGTTGACCATGACGATGCCCTTGTTGAGGGCCAGTTTCCGGAGGGTCGCGTCCGGCACGTTCCTCGTCGAGTTGCAAAGGGCGTGGGCGGAGGAGTGGCTGAAGATGACCGGCGCCTTGGACACGGCCAGGGCGTCCCTCATTGTCCGCACGGAGACGTGGGCCAGGTCCACTATCATCCCCAGCCTGTTCATCTCCTTCACGAGGGTCTGAAACAAAAGAGAAATTCATTAAATAATAGATTAGATATTGGCTCATGGAATTTAAAGGGAAATTTTCCGAAGAAGTTAAATATTCTAAGGGTAGCTGCTGAAGTTTTGCACACACTGCCAAAGTGCTTCTTGGACGTTGAACTTTTGAAGATTTTAGTACTTTTGATTGATTCTGAAATTTTCTCTACCAATCAATTCTACATCTGCTCTGGTTTCATCTGACTGGATTTTTCGTTTTTTTTTGGTTCGTTTCATCTTCATAATACAGTGCTTCTTGGACGTTGAACTTTTAAAGAATTTTGGTGCTCTTGATTGATTCTGAAAATTTCTCTGCCAATCAATTCTACATCTCCTGCTCAGGTTTCATCTGACTGGATTTTTTTTTCTGTTCGTTTAATCTTCATACTAAGTTACTTTCGTTTTTATTAGTGCTCAATTTTCATAAATGTTAAATTTTGTTCTTATACATTGTATATTGATTCGGTTGATGATCCATCAACCATACCAATATAGGATATTCAGGCTATTCAGGATCTCAGGCTATTGTAGCTTGTTACTTTATACTTTAAATCGAGATAACATATCTCAGCATAAAAATGATAAAAAAGTGATTTTCGAAATAATTCCTGTAATTGCCAACAGGAGTCTTGCATTCAAAAATTTAAATCCCCAACGTATTCTTTCATCCCCCCATTACTTCCCGACTTGCCTGCCAACGCTTCCGGTTTTCGAATTTTCTTCGGATTTGATAAATGGCTGGGAAACCCCCGAGCGCCATAGCCGCCCCCACACAATGCCCCCCCCCCTCTCCCGAGCTGGAAAAGCTTGGGGGGGGGGGGGGAGCTCCTGCTTAATTAGAAAAAATCGGCCGCGCCGTTGGGGAAAGCAATTAAGGCGATGTTTTCCAAATAAATTTCGTAATTAAGTGTAGTCTGCTCGCAGGATAATTAAATGTTTATTCCAGCGGACTGCAGATCCCCATAGAGCATGGGGCCCCATGCTGTGATTAAGTTATTGGCATGGACGTCGCACGTGTCGTCTGGCTCTGGAGGGAATGAAGTACGTCACCGGGATTTTTCCGGAAAAATCCGTCAATGTAGGTCAGTCCGTGGCGGAAAATTGCGACCGAATCCAGAAAGGCAGTCCCAACTTTCCAGTACAGCCAAATCCCACCACCAGCATCAACAATACCAGTCCAGTCAATTAGCCAATCCTTCCCACTAAAATTGAAATAATCTCCAGCCAAGCCAAAATTTGCTATTTTGTTGTATATTACATTTAGTTACTAAATTCAAATTAGGGGTCAAGAAATATCGATAGTTGACGCCATCAAAAGGTATCGATAGTTTAAGGGCTTACTATCGATAACTATCGATATATCGGTAAAAAACTTGTATATATCTCGAGTTTTCTTAATTTAAAAAAAAATGCTCATCTTTCAAAATCAACGGCTCATATTCTGAAATATGTACGGAATTTTTTAACACTATTGAATGAATTTCCTCAATTTTCTATTTACAGAGATTATGAAGATGATAGAAGTTACCAAGAACTTGTGTTTATATGTTTATTTGTTTGTTAATGGCAAAGCCTTGCCAATACAATACATACCAATATAATTTTGTAGAATTATCAGAATATTTTCTTAATATTTGGGCCATATATGTTCTTTTTCCTACAAAATTTATTAACTTTGTCACGATTTTGTTGTAAAATTTGTTCTGTATTTTAAGAAAAATGCCACAATATGCTTTCACCTATTCTTTTATGTAAAAGCATAACTAACCCAGCCGTACAAATAATTATGAATATTTAAAACTCGTGCACACATTTCTCTTCCGTTTCTCTATTTTTGGAGATGATGGTGAGGTGGAAGATAAATGGCAATGAACACTAACGACGTAGGAGTGTGGGACTGCCGAGCACGCGATTTCTGGACGTGGAAGGGAAAAAACGCACGTGCCTACGGGAATTATGAGGCGCCTGTCCGATTTTCGGGCGTCCCGACGAAGGCAATTACGACGCCGACGCCGACGTGAAAAAAGCCGGACCATCCAAGGCGTGCGCTTTTTTTAAGAGCCTTTAATGATGCTGGGGCGTCGTGATCACAAGATAATGGATTTTCTTATCTCATCACGAAAGATAAACGGAAAGTGATGGAGGATTTTTGGATGCTGCTTGTAAACACTCAGAAAATTGTATGGCTTGGCAATGGGTGAAACAGTTGTTCATTTGTTATTATATAAATATGTTATTAATAATTACATAACCACAATCGTCGAATATAAAAAAAATCACAAGAACCACCCATTGCATTTTCATCTAATTCTGAAATTTATCGTTTAATATACTACTCATTATGAAATAAAAAAGTAATAAAAATTGATACGCCAGTTTTTGAGATAATTAAAAAAATGGCAGAACTATCAGAAAGCACCAAAAATCGTATATTGGCACTAAAAACAGAATATCTCAAAAACTACCCATTACATATTAATTTCTTTGTGTATATTAGATATGCATACATGGTGCAATATCAGCAATAAATTGTATTAATAATGATACGCTGGCTCTTGAGATATCTTTATATAAATATGAGCTATACTTGAAATCTTCCACAATCATCTAACATTCTAACATGTCAAGAAATCTCAAAAATCACTCATTGCATTTACATCTAATTTTGCAAATTATCTTCTAATATACTACTCATTATGGCATGAAAATTTAATAAAAGTTGGTACGCCAGTTTTTGATATTATTTAAAAATGGCAGAACTGTCATAATACCCCAAAAATCGTATATTGGCACTAAAAACAGAATATCTCAAAAACTACGCATTACATATTAATTTCTTTGTGTATATTAGATATGCATACATGGTGCAATATCAGCAAAAAATTGCATTAATAATGATACGCCGGCTCTTGAGATATCATTATATAAATATGAGCTATACTTGAAATCTTCCACAATCATCTAACATGTCAAGAAATCTCAAAAACCACTCATTGCATTTGCATCTAATTTTGCAAATTATCTTCTAATATACTACTTATTATGGCATGAAAATTTAATAAAAGTTGGTACGCCAGTTTTTGATATAATTGAAAAATGGCAGAACTGTCATAATACCCCAAAAATTGTATATTGGCACTAAAAACAGAATATCTCAAAAACTACGCACTACATATTAATTTATTTGTGTATATTAGATATGCATACATGGTGCAATATCAGCAAAAAATTGCATTAATAATGATACGCTGGCTCTTGAGATATCATTATATAAATATGAGCTATACTTGAAATCTTCCACAATCATCTAACATGAACAAAAATCAGAAGAACCACTCATTGCCTTTACATCTAATTTTGCAAATTATCTTCTAATATATTACTCATTATGGCATGAAAATTTAATAAAAGTTGGTACGCCAGTTTTTGATATAATTGAAAAATGGCAGAACTGTCATAATACCACAAAAATCGTATATTGGCACTAAAAACAGAATATCTCAAAAACTACGCACTACATATTAATTTCTTTGTGTATATTAGATATGCATACATGGTGCAATATCAGCAAAAAATTGCATTAATAATGATACGCTGGCTCTTGAGATATCATTATATAAATATGAGCTATACTTGAAATCTTCCACAATCATCTAACATTCTAACATGTCAAGAAATCTCAAAAATCACTCATTGCATTTGCATATAATTTTGTAAATTATCTTCTAATATACTACTCATTATGGCATGAAAATTTAATAAAAGTTGGTACGCCAGTTTTTGATATAATTGAAAAATGGCAGAACTGTCATAATACCCCAAAAATTGTATATTGGCACTAAAAACCTAATATCTCAAAAACTACGCATTACATATTAATTTCTTTGTGTATATTAGGTATGCATACATGGTGCAATATCAGCAAAAAATTGCATTAATAATGATACGCTGGCTCTTGAGATATCATTATATAAATATGAGCTATACTTGAAATCTTCCACAATCATCTAACATTCTAACATGTCAAGAAATCTCAAAAATCACTCATTGCATTTGCATATAATTTTGCAAATTATCTTCTAATATACTACTCATTATGGCATGAAAATTTAATAAAAGTTGGTACGCCAGTTTTTGATATAATTGAAAAATGGCAGAACTGTCATAATACCCCAAAAATCGTATATTGGCACTAAAAATAGAATATCTCAAAAACTACGCACTACATATTAATTTCTTTGTGTATATTAGATATGCATACATGGTGCAATATCAGCAAAAAATTGCATTAATAATTATACGCTGGCTCTTGAGATATCATTATATAAATATGAGCTATACTTGAAATCTTCCACAATCATCTAACATGTCAAGAAATCTCAAAAATCACTCATTGCATTTGCATCTAATTTTGCAAATTATCTTCTAATATACTGCTCATTATGGCATGAAAATTTAATAAAAGTTGGTACGCCAGTTTTTGATATAATTGAAAAATGGCAGAACTGTCATAATACCCCAAAAATCGTATATTGGCACTAAAAATAGAATATCTCAAAAACTACGCACTACATATTAATTTCTTTGTGTATATTAGATATGCATACATGGTGCAATATCAGCAAAAATTGCATTAATAATGATACGCTGGCTCTTGAGATATCATTATATAAATATGAGCTATACTTGAAATCTTCCACAATCATCTAAGATTTTAACATGTCAAGAAATATCAAAAATCACTCATTGCATTTGCATCTAATTTTGCAAATTATCTTCTAATACACTACTCATTATGGCATGAAAATTTAATAAAAGTTGGTACGCCAGTTTTTGATATAATTGAAAAATGGCAGAACTGTTATAATACCCCAAAAATCGTATATTGGCACTAAAAACAGAATATCTCAAAAACTACGCACTACATATTAATTTCTTTGTGTATATTAGATATGCATACATGGTGCAATATCAGCAAAAAATTGCATTAATAATGATACGCCGGCTCTTGAGATATCATTATATAAATATGAGCTATACTTGAAATCTTCCACAATCATCTAAGATTTTAACATGTCAAGAAATCTCAAAAATCACTCATTGCATTTGCATCTAATTTTGCAAATTATCTTCTAATATACTACTCATTATGGAATGAAAATTTAATAAAAGTTGGTACGCCAGTTTTTGATATAATTGAAAAATGGCAGAACTGTCATAATACCCCAAAAAACGTATATTGGCACTAAAAACAGAATATCTCAAAAACTACCCACTACATATTAATTTATTTGTGTATATTAGATATGCATACATGGTGCAATATCAGCAAAAAATTGCATTAATAATGATACGCTGGCTCTTGAGATATCATTATATAAATATGAGTTATACTTGAAATCTTCCACAATCATCTAAGATTCTAACATGTCAAGAAATCTCAAAAATCACTTATTGCATTTGCATCTAATTTTGCAAATTATCTTCTAATATACTACTCATTATGGCATGAAAATTTAATAAAAGTTGGTACGCCAGCTTTTGATATAATTGAAAAATGGCAGAACTATCATAATACCCCAAAAATCGTATATTGGCACTAAAAACAGAATATCTCAAAAACTACGCATTACATATTAATTTCTTTGTGTATATTAGATATGCATACGTGGTGCAATATCAGCAAAAAATTGCATTAATAATGATACGCTGGCTCTTGAGATATAATTATATAAATATGAGCTATACTTGAAATCTTCCACAGTCATCTAACATTCTAACATGTCAAGAAATCTCAAAAATCACTCATTGCATTTGCATCTAATTTTGCAAATAATCTTCTAATATACTATTCATTATGGCATGAAAATTTAATAAATGTTGGTACGCCAGTTTTTGATATAATTGAAAAATGGCAGAACTGTCATAATACCACAAAAATCGTATATTGGCACTAAAAACAGAATATCTCAAAAACTACGCATTACATATTAATTTATTTGTGTATATTAGATATGCATACATGGTGCAATATCAGCAAAAAATTGCATTAATAATGATACGCTGGCTCTTGAGATATCTTTATATAAATATGAGCTATACTTGAAATCTTCCACAATCATCTAACATTCTAACATTTCAAGAAATCTAAAAAATTACTCATTGCATTTGCATCTAATTTTGCAAATTATCTTCTAATATACTACTCATTATGGCATGAAAATGTAATAAAAGTTGGTACGCCAGTTTTTGATATAATTGAAAAATGGCAGAACTATCATAATACCCCAAAAATCGTATATTGGCACTAAAAACAGAATATCTGAAAAACTACGCACTACATATTAATTTCTTTGTGTATATTAGATATGCATACATGGTGCAATATCAGCAAAAAAATGCATTAATAATGATACGCTGGCTCTTGAGATATCATTATATAAATATGAGCTATACTTGAAATCTTCCACAATCATCTAATATGTCAAGAAATCTCAAAAATCACTCATTGCATTTGCATCTAATTTTGCAAATAATCTTCTAATATACTACTTATTATGGCATGAAAATTTAATAAAAGTTGGTACGCCAGTTTTTGATATAATTGAAAAATGGCAGAACTGTCATAATACCCCAAAAATCGTATATAGGCACTAAAAACAGAATATCTCAAAAACTACGCACTACATATTAATTTATTTGTGTATATTAGATATGCATACGTGGTGCAATATCAGCAAAAAATTGCATTAATAATTATACGCTGGCTCTTGAGATATCATTATATAAATATGAGTTATACTTGAAATCTTCCACAATCATCTAACATTCCAACATGTCAAGAAATCTTAAAAATCACTCATTGCATTTGCATCTAATTTTGAAAATTATCTTCTAATATACTACTCATTATTGCATGAAAATTTAATAAAAATTGGTACGCCAGTTTTTGAAATAATTGAAAAATGGCAGAACTGACATAATACCCCAAAAATCGTATATTGGCACTAAAAACAGAATATCTCAAAAACTACGCACTACATATTAATTTCTTTGTGTATATTAGATATGCATACATGGTGCAATATCAGCAAAAAATTGCATTAATAATTATACGCTGGCTCTTGAGATATCATTATATAAATATGAGCTATACTTGAAATCTTCCACAATCATCTAACATTCCAACATGTCAAGAAATCTCAAAAATCACTCATTGCATTTGCATCGTATTTTGCAAATTATCTTCAAATATACTACTCATTATGGCATGAAAATTTAATAAAAGTTGGTACGCCAGTTTTTGATATAATTGAAAAATGGCAGAACTGTCATAATAACCCAAAAATCGTATATTGGCACTAAAAACAGAATATCTCAAACACTACGCATTACATATTAATTTATTTGTGAATATTAGATATGCATACATGGTGCAATATCAGCAAAAAAATGCATTAATAATGATACGCTGGCTCTTGAGATATCATTATATAAATATGAGCTATACTTGAAATCTTCCACAATCATAATAATAAAGAATATTTATTAGCAAATAACGCTACATAATATACAAAATTTCAACAAAAAACAACAAAAGAAAACACACAAATAGCAACTACAATCTTCATATTAACATAACTTTAATTCTATTTACTACATCTACTATTTTCTATTTACAGTCAATCAATTCAAACACATAGTCCCTCACCTGAGACTTAAACCTATGAAAATGTATCTCATTTTTTATGTGACAGGGCATGTTGTTATACAGCTTTAGTCCTCTCGAGAAAAACGATTTTTCCGCTTTATCTGTCCTGTACCTATCGACATAAAAATGGGACTTCTGCCTCGTCTCATGGCCATGAACATCGTATACATATTTAAGTTTTACTACTAAATTTTCAGGCATATTTCCCATTTTCATATTGTGTATGAAAATAAGAGCCTTGTACGTGACTCTCTGTTTTACATTCATAAAATTTAAAATCTTGAGCATATCCTTTATATGTGTAAATTTATTGACTTTCAAAATTATACGCATTGCTTTGTTCTGAATAAGTTGAATATCCCCTATGTCACCTTTTTGTAAGTGAAAAATCACATTTGAACAGAACTCGAAGTGGGGTGCTATTAGTTGTTTGTATAATAAAACGCACACATTCATGTTTAAATCCTTTCTCAGACGACCGAGAAGATAGGTTTTTTTTGACATTTTATTCAATATATATCCGCAGTGGCTCTTAAAATTTAACTTATTATCTAATATCACGCCCAGGTATTTTATCTCTGTGACAACTTCAATAGCAATGTCATTAATTTTTATTTCAACACTTTCATCGATTTGATTACATGATAAAATCATACATTTAGATTTACTAATATTTATACAAAGACTATTTACACATAACCACTCATATATTCTCCCAAGGTCCTCATTAATTTTTCTGCACATCATTCCTATTTCATTTTTCGGCCCTGTCATAAAAAGCATAATGTCATCAGCAAAGAGATGTACTTGGCAAAACTTGATTGTTTTTAAAATGTCATTAATATATATTATAAATAAGAGAGGGCCTAGTACTGTTCCCTGAGGTACTCCGTATGTAGTGTCCTTTTCGATCGATAGCACGTTTTTTAATTTCACTCTTTGTTTTCGATTTTTCAGATACGAACGGAACCAGTTTAGCGCACTACCTTTGATACCCATGTTACTTAGTTTGTCAATTAGTAACCTACGATTAATTGTTTCAAACGCACGTTTAAAATCCAAGAAAACCGCAACCACGCATTCCTTCTTATCGATACTCCTCCTCCATATATCACATATGTTTGTTAGTACGGTTTCACATGACCGACCATTTCTAAATCCTGATTGTCTGTCTGATATAATTTTAAACCGATCACAAAATCGCAGTAGTTGTTCCCGCACTACAATTTCTAGCAACTTTTCATACGGAGGTACGGTATTAACCGGTCTAAAATTTTCGCACTTGTTTGTATTTGCTATTTTGGGTATTGGTATAATTGTTGATATCTTCCATGCTTCTGGGAATTTACCTTCGATCAGTGATAAGTTTATAACATCTAAATATCTGTTCCCAATTCCTTCGAATGAGTCCCTCAGGATATTTGCGGATATACCTTCTTCGCTTGATGCTGTCTTTCCAACCTTTTTTATGCTCTTCTTTAGCTCTTGCATCGATACTTTGTCAAAACAGTGAAGATCTCCATTTGTTTGTATATTTTCTTCCACCCTGTTTGTAATCACTGGAATTTTCGAAACGATTTCATTTACGCTGTCTATAAAAAAAATCGTTGAATTTGTCAGCTATCTTTTGTTCATCCGCAACCATAGTTCCATTAAATTCTATTTCGAGATTTAAACCTCTCTCATTTTCCTTACTCTGTATTACTAATTTTAGGGACTTCCACAGTTCATTTGTATTATTTATTTTTCTATTTATTTCCCTCTCGTAAAAAGTTTTCTTTGCATATTTTATCTTTGTTACTATATCATTTCGCATCTTTTTGTACTCCTTCCATAATTCCACATTCCCTGACATTGATGCCTGTTTGAATTTTATGTCTCTCTGTTTCATCTCTCGAAGTATCTCGTCATCCATCCATTTGCAGTTTTCATATTTTTTTGGAATCGAATAGGTTTTTATTGGGCATTTATCTCTCAAATATTCTTCTATAGGTTTAATTAAGGTGCTTGCTAAAACGTCTACATCCGTTGTGTTATTTGTCCACTCTGTCTCCATTAGTACATCACACATCTCCTCCTTGTTGTAGTTCTTGTAAGATCTTTTACTTATTTTTTTACAGCTTTCATGTTCATTCAATTGGCTCATCTCAATCCCCAGCATAGAATGATCACTAATTTTTGGGGTGTGATATATGTTGTGTTTCATATTTTTATTATCTGTGATAATTAAATCAATAATAGTCTTACTTGTTTCTGTAATCCTCGTATAATCCTTGACTAATTGGTATTTGCCATGTCTGTAGATTATATCTTTCAGTCGATTAGCATAGTGTGTATCTTTATGTACATCAATATTAAAATCCCCCCATAATATATTGTTAGGTGCTATGTTATTTCCAAGATGTTCATTGATATAGTCTAGAAATATTCCGTCTGATTTTTGTGGTGAATGGTAAATTGTAGTTATTCTGTACTTTTCTCTATTTATTTTATTTATTTTAGTTTCAATTTCTAATGTCCACAATGCATTATCCGTATTATTATTTTTTACTACTTTATATGTGAAATCATTTTTTATAAATACCATTACTCCACCGGTTCTTCTATTGTTTGTTACACAATTTTCAAATTTATATCCGTCTATTTCTAATTCTTTATTTGTAACTGTTTTATCGACATGAGTTTCTGCGAGGCACATTATATCAGGTTTGTAATTCGTCATATAATTGACTATTTGCGTTTTATTATTCAAAAACCCTTGACAATTCAAAAAGATTATAAACTTTTTCCTTGATTGCTATTTACTATACATGATTTTCCGTGTCATTTCTTCCACAATTTTACTATAACAAGGACATTTCCTATCAATTGCTGTATGGCTAGTGTCTAATTGCAAATTAAATTTTTTATTTGTGTCTATACAATTTACGCATCTATTTACATCACTTTTGCACTCTTTCATTCCGTGTTTATTGCCGCATTGGAAGCAAGCTTCTTCATTTCTGCAGTCCTTAGCAATATGGTTGTATCTCGCACATTTGAAACACCTTTTTACATTTATGTGTTCATACAACTTACACATTCGCCAACCAATCTTCATAGTTTCTAGCTCAATGATATTTTTGTATATCGATGGATCGATTTCTAAAATAATATTTATTTGGTCTTGCCTCCTTCTATTTGAATATTTATGCACGATTCTCATCTTCTTTGCTATACCATTGTCTATGTCAATTAATTTGTTTTGTTTAACAATTCCTTCAATTATTATTTCATCTTCCGTTTCAGTAATACTTTTTTCTGCTCCGACCATAACGATCTTTGGATTGTACTGTCTGCCATCCTCTATCGTATACCTACTTCCTAGTTCTACACTCATTATTGATTTCATTTTATTTTTCGTCTCCCCTGTGTCACAACTTATTGCAATCCCTCCATCCTTTACGTTCCGAACCCTTTCTATACCCATAGCCAAATTCGTTGGTGTTATCTTGCTCTTTATTTCCTCCAGAGTTATTTTACTTTCTTGGTCCTTATTTGGCTTGACAATCAAAACTTTCTCAGTTTTCCTCTTAAGTACATCACAATTATCGTAGCTAGTACTAGAGGTTTCTTTCAATTTATTGATTTCTTCTTGTAATAATTTATTCCGGTTTTCTATTGATAACAATTTTGTATTTACTTTGCTAATTTCATCCTGCATCGATTTAAGTATATCTTTCTTAAATTGAGACAGTTGTTTATTTAGAACGATGCTAATTGCTCTCTCCACACTCCTCTCAATGACTTTTTCGATGTTGTTGCTGGTTGCTGCAGTAATCACATCATCCTCGACTTCCTCCAGGACCGGATCGCAAGTTGGACATACATACTCTTCCCCATTATCTTTCTTTGATTCATCCAGTAAGAAGTTTACCCTTACCTTGGGAAGAGTTAGGCATGAGGCATGGTGCCACTTTTTGCATTGTGCACACTTTAAAGAAAGTGATCTCGGGCCAATTATTTGAAGACAAATCTTACATTTAATCGGCATACTGATCAATAAGGAAAAATAATGCAATCCGGCAACACTGCGACTCCGCGCGCACAACTGACTCAAGCGAGATTAGCCGTGTGAGCAAGCGCACTACTATTGAATGTACTTACGAGTTCCGGCACCGAAAAAACAAATTCACAATTGCAGTGAATCCACGAACTATTTATCTGAGCCAACACTACCTCTTAGACCCAGTGTTCTGCTGATTGGATTTACACTTCAACAACCAATTTATTTCAATACAGAGCTTCAAAACACAACTTTTAATAGCACAATATAAATATTTTCTGATATAAATTATATACTAATATAAATTTTTCATCTAACATTCCAACATGTCAAGAAATCTCAAAAAACCACTCATTGCATTTGCATGTAATTTTGCAAATATCTTCTAATATATTACTCATTATGGCATGAAAATTTAATAAAAGTTGGTACGCCAGTTTTTGATATAATTGAAAAATGGCAGAACTATCAAAATACCCCAAAAATCGTATATTGGCACTAAAAACAGAATATCTCAAAAACTACGCACTACATATTAATTTTTTTGTGTATATTAGATATGCATACATGGTGCAATATCAGCAAAAAATTGCATTAATAATGATACGCTGGCCCTTGAGATATCATTATATAAATATGAGCTATACTTGAAATCTTCCACAATCATCTAACATTCTAACATGTCAAGAAATATCAAAAATCACTCATTGCATTTGCATCTAATTTTGCAAATTATTTTCTAATATACTACTCATTATGGCATGAAAATTTAATAAAAGTTGGTACGCCAGTTTTTGATATAATTGAAAAATGGCAGAACTGTCATAAAACCCCAAAAATCGCATATTGGCACTAAAAACAGAATATCTCAAAAACTACGCATTACATATTAATTTCTTTGCGTATATTAGATATGCATACATGGTGCAATATCAGCAAAAAAATGCATTAATAATGATACGCTGGCTCTTGAGATATCATTATATAAATATGAGTTATACTTGAAATCTTCCACAATCATCTAAGATTCTAACATGTCAAGAAATATCAAAAATCACTCATTGCATTTGCATCTAATTTTGCAATTTATCTTCTAATATACTACTCGTTATGGCATGAAAATTTAATAAAAGTTGGTACGCCAGTTTTTGATATAATTGAAAAATGGCAGAACTATTATAATACCCCAAAAATCGTATATTGGCACTAAAAACAGAATATCTCAAAAACTACGCATTACATATTAATTTCTTTGTGTATATTAGATATGCATACATGGTGCAATATCAGCAATAAATTGTATTAAAAATAATACGCTGGCTCTTGAGATATCATTATGTAACTATGAGCCATACTTGAAATACTTCCACAATCATCTGACATGCACAAATTATTATCTCGAGATCCACCCATTGCCTTGTCATCTAATTTTGCAAATTATCATTTACTATACTGCTCATTATGAAATAAAAATTTCATGAAAATCAATACGCCAGTTATTGAGATATATTTATAAAAACTTGAGGCAGTATAGCAGTATTATTTAAATATACCGAAAATTGCATATCTCCAAAAACCACATATTAATTTCTGAGTATATTTAGTACACCGAAAATTGCATACCTCCAAAAACCACTTACTAACTTCCGAGTACATTTAATATTTATAAATATCGCATTATCAACAATATATTGCATTTATATTAATTTGTTGAAACATAGTAAGTGTTTTATTACACCGAAAATTGCATACCTCCAAAAACCACATATTAACTTCTGAGTATATTTAATATTTATAAATAACGCATTATCAGCAATAAATTGCATTCATATTGATTTGTTGAAACATAGTAAGTCTTTCATTCCGTGTTTTAAAATTTCATCTGATAACTACTGACAATTTCGCGCTTATCACGTAGAGGAGGCGAATTTAATCTGCAAGAGATACTTTATCTCGCGAAATCTCCTCAAAGTATCGATTTCCCCGCAATTTCTTACAGCGCCTCTTCCAATCGCGTCTTAGCGAATGAGACAATCCCATCATAACTCGACGCGAGGAAGAGTTTAATTAAAAACGAGGCGCCCAATTATCTTGCACACAGAAAACAGAGGGAGAGAATGATATTTTGGCACGTACCTTGCCGAAGTTCGTCAGGCCATCATGCTCTGGAGTCTTCCCCGGCAGATCCATATTCGAACAGTCTGCCCTGAAAACGAGAAGAAGATAATTAAAAGAAATATAACGCAATGTAATAACTGTGCAAGTTTAAAAATATATTTAAAAAATCATGTATTTAATTTTCAGAAAATTTTGCAAATCATCAGAAACTAATGGTGCTTTTACCAACTCAAAATTTGACGAAGATAAAAGTTTGTCATTAGTTTCTGAGGAGACTTATTTATTTCTAATACCTATTTAAACATATAGGGTTTTCAATATAATAATTAACAATACAATTAAGCAAAACTGTAAATGTTTAAAAACGTATTAAATAATTAAAATTTTAAATTTTCAGATAATTGGGCAACTGTACAGAAGCTAATGGTGCGTTTACCAACTCAAAATTTGGCGAAGACAAAATGTAATAACTGTGTATATTTAAAAATGTATTTAAAAATGTATTTAAAAATTCATGTATTCAATTTTCAGAAAATTTGGCAAATCTTCAGAAACTAATGGTTCTTTAACCAACTGAAAACTTAGCGAAGACAAAAGTTTGCCATTAGTTTCTGAGGAGACTTATTTATTTCTAATACCTTTTTAAACATATAGAGTTTTCAATATAACAATTAACAATACAATGAATTAGAACTGTAAATGTTTAAAAATGTATTAAAAAAATATATATTAAATTTTCAGAAAATTTGGCAAGTATTCAGAAGCTAATGGTGCTTTTACCAACTCCAAACTTTACAATACAATTATGCATTGAAAACACCCCTGTGATAACAAATACAAAATTTATACATTAAAACATACACAAGTACACAAGGGAATAGCGAAGCAGAAACGAAAGATCAATAATAGAGTACCACCTAATTAACGGAACAAAATAATGAATATAAGAGTTACAAGACAGACAAGAGGAGGATAAAAGTTAAAGAGAAGATAAAATTCTACAGATTAAAAGAAACACAAACACAAGAGATACAAAGATACACATTAAACACAAAAACATACACAAGTACACAAGGGAACAGCCAAGCAGAAACGAAAGATCGATAATAGACTACCACCTAATTAATAGAAACAGCTGGAACAAAATAATTAATGTAAGGGTTACAAGGCTAGCTGAAATACCAAGTGACCACCACCTACTAAAAATGGTCATGAGTTGGAAGAAAATACAAAAGACAGACAAGAGGAGGATAAAAGTTAAAGAAAAGATAAGAGCCTACAGATTAAAGGAGACACAAACAAAGAGATACTACAAAATAAATTCAGAGCTAAACATAGAAAGGAAATGGGAAACATTCAAAAGAAATATACTAGAAGCGGCGAAGGAGACCTGCGAAACAACAAAAATTGGCAACAGGGAAATGAAGAGGACAAACTGGTGGACAGAGGAAGTCAAAAAGGAGATAAAAAAAATAGAAATAAAAAAAGAAAAAAAATAGGAAATTGTGAAAAATACAAACAAAAGAGAAACAAAACGAAATCAATAATAAAAGAAGCAAAATAAAGGTCATGGACGAAATTTGGTGAAAGGACGAATGAGAATTTTGGGCAGAACCAAAAACAATTCTACGGAACACAAAAGCAACTAAGACAAAAAACACAACATGATGAGCATAAAAGATAAAAATGGAACAATTATTACGAATGACAAGATAATGGAGACAATATTTCAAAGAATTAACCGAGGATTAAGTAGATAATGTAATACAAGAATAGGGGGGAAAAGTCGCAAAAAGGCAAGAGAAAAAAAAATTATTATTATTTTATATTAGCTCCGCATTTGTCGACAATTTGACTCCACTTTCAGATGGCATTATGTACTTCTCATCTGTTGATTAGAATGATACAAACGCCTAATTACTTGGAAAGACTTTTTAAGCTTTCAACTCCTCTAAGAATTATCTAAATTATATATGATATGAATTTTTAAAAATATAAGGGAAATTTAAAAAAAATCATATCTTTTGCAATTTTTGACGTTTTTAGATAATTCTTTGACGAGTTGAAAGCTTAAAAAGTCTCTCCAAATAATTATGCGTTTGTATCATTCTAATCAACAGATGAGAAGTAATGCCATCTGAAAGTGGAGTAAATTGTCGAAAAATGCGGACTTTTAATTTTGACCTGCATTTGACCAGTACGTCTATATTTTGGCCCCTTGTGTTGTAAAATATTCAAAATAATCTATGAAACGTCTATTTAAGTTGTGTTGTGATTTAAAGATATGTTAACAAAAAATGTTTCAAAAATATAAACCTTTTGTTAACTTAACTTCTACTTAATTTCTAGTTGGCTAGCAACAGTGCTAAGAGGAAAGCTGTTGAAGATATAACCGAAAGGCCATCTAAAATTCTTCACACCATTCAGAGACTTAATGCAAAGTAAAAAAGTAACAACGAGTTGAAAGCTTAAAAAGGTATCTTTCAAGATAATTAGGCGTTTGTATCATTCTAATCAACAGATGAGAAGTAATGCCATCTGAAAGAGTGGAGTTAAATTGTCGAAAAATGCGGACTTTTAATTTTGACCTACACTTGACCAGTACGTCTATATTTTGGCCCCTTGTGTTGTAAAATATTCAAAATAATCTATGAAACGTCTATTTAAGTTGTGTTGTGATTTAAAGATATGTTAACAAAAAAAGTTTCAAAAATATAAACCTTTTGTTAACTTAACTTCTACTTAATTTCTAGTTGGCTATCAACAGTGCTAAGAGGAAAGCTGTTGAAGATATAACCGAAAGGCCATCTAAAATTCTTCACACCACTCTGAGACTTAATGCAAAGTAAAAAATTAACGACGAGTTGAAAGCTTAAAAAGGCATCTTCAAAATAATTAGGCGTTTGTATCATTCTAATCAACAGATGAGAAGTAATGCCATCTGAAAGTGGAGTAAAATTGTCGAAAAATGCGGAATTTTGATTTTGACCTACACTGACCAGTACGTTTATATTTTGGCCCCCTGTGTTGTAAAATATTCAAAATAATCTATGAAACGTCTATTTAAGTTGTGTTGTGATTTAAAGATATGTTAACAAAAAAAGTTTCAAAAATATAAACCTTTTGTTAACTTAACTTCTACTTAATTTCTAGTTGGCTATCAACAGTGCTAAGAGGAAAGCTGTTGAAGATATAACCGAAAGGCCATCTAAAATTCTTCACACCACTCTGAAACTTAATGCAAAGTAAAAAAGTAACGACGAGTTGAAAGCTTAAAAAGGTATCTTTTAAAATAATTGGGCGTTTGTATTATTCTAATCAACAGATGAGAAGTAATGCCATCTGAAAGAGTGGAGTTAAATTGTCGAAAAATGCGGAATTTTAATTTTGACCTACCTTTGAAATGCTGCCCTGAACATGTATTGATTAAAAACAGTTCAATCAGAAAATGTTGTCCTCCTGGTTGACAAAAAAAGTGAAATTGTGGTGCTTTCGTGCAAGAGTAATTTAGAATTTTTGTGTAGTTCTTCTAAAATATATTTAGACGGAAGTTTTTCTTACTGCACATTTTTTTTTCTGAAACTGTTCTGTGTACTCTTCTCTACAAGCTGGATATTATATCCCGTTGGCCTTTTGTCTACTTCCTGACAAAAAGCAGAAGACTTATCACAATTTAAACTGTTATGCTCAAAAGCGCTGGAATTAGGATTCTATTTAAATCCAAAAACAATTATAGCTGATTTTGAAATATCAAATCATTGTGCAATCAAGTCAGTTTGGTCTGAAACAACAATTATTGGGTGCAGATTTCACTTAGGCCAAGCCTGATTGAGGAAGGTTCAAGAACTGAGAAGAAAGAAACACCAAGAAAATATACGAGACAAGAGCAACAGGAAACCAGCAAAGAGGAAGATCGAGAAAAGAGTGGAACAGCGCAATAAAAGAAGAGGCAACAAGAAAAGGGAATACATGAGAAAATAAAGGATTTAACAAAAAATAGGAGCAAGTGGAGAGAATATTATAAAAAATAATAATGTATGCCTTACACCGAAAGGTAGATAGGCGAAGGAATAAATAACTTCAAAGAACATTCGTTCTGGTTGTTAACTACAATAGAGGTATGCCCATTGTTAATCTGCAGGTAGGTTCAGGTAATCATCTGATGGCACTTACCACGGTGTGTTGCACGTGGAGGTGAGGGTCAGGTATCGGACCCCTATGTGGTAGAGGGACCTCAGCACCGCGAGGCTCCCTGCGAGCGAGTGGCCCCCCTCGACCCCGATCAGGGAGCACAGCTGGTTCTTCTTGTGCGCAGCCTTGATATCTGCAAAGCGAACAATCATGAAAGTCCAACTCGAGGCTGCTTTAAATTACAAATCGCCCTAATAAGAATTCCATAAATTAAAAAAAAAACGGCCGGCCCCGGACGCCGGCGGCGTGAATAATTCAGGAATCCCCGGGATTATGCGGGAATTAATCCGCGCCGCGACGGCCGCAGGATCAGCAGGACTCACCTTCCGAAGACGTGCAGAGGGTCAGCGAGGGCTGGTAGAGCTCCGTCAGCCGCCTGATGATATCGATCTGCTCCAGCGTCCGCTGGACCGCGTCCTTGTACTGGGCGTCGCAGGGCACGTAAGCCGCCCAGAACTGCAACACAAAAAGGGCCAATTCAGCAGGGAAAAAGAGGAAACTCCTGCTGCAATTGCGCTGCGAGATTGCAGGAGGCAATTGCTTACGCTGCGAGAATTAAGTCGAAACTGTGGTGTTGACGTGCAGGATTGGAGCGAACTTACGCTCCAGCCTGCTGCGAGATTAAATTCCTCGGCGGAGGATTAACTGAAAAGAGAGAAAAACGGGCCAGGAAATGGATACGCTATAAAATCGGGCTCGTTGAACAAAAATAAAAAACCAAAATTCCCCTCTTGGAACGAACAATTCCCCCAAATCCTGCGAACAAGTTTGAATTATATTGTAAGTAATGTTGGATTAAAAACTTCGGCTGTAGATCCTACATTCTTCTATAACACATTCATTTCTAAACATTTAAGGCTAAGATTAAATTAACATTTTAATTGTTAATTTTAAAGCACATTTAAGGCTAAGATAAACTGTATGTACGAGGGCAAGCTGATAAAAAAGGTACCTAACTATGAAGGAGGCTTATATAACTTGTAAGATGACTGTAGTTGTAGTTTCAGTTATCTTACTAGTAAGATCATGAAAAACAAAAATTGTTTTTTTATTATATTCCTTAAACTGTCAGAAAACTGTCACGCAATTATCATTCAGTTCTGGTTGTACATTTCTACAGAAATTTTCTAATACTGGCCTGTCAAAGTTTTTTTTTATAATGCAAAAAGCATTTTGCCATCATCAAGTTGCTAATAAGAGAAGGAAATAGTCCGATGGAAATTAATAATCGTCTGTCAGCTGTTTATGGCGTTTCTTCTCCATCCACCGTTAAATTCTGGCCAAAACAATTTAAGTGGGATCGGGAGTCCATTGAAGATGATCCTCGCAGTGGTCGTTCAAATTCAGCCATCACCCAAGAAACTATTCGAAAAGTTGAAGAATTTAATCTTGAAGTGTCGATCTTCAAGAAAAAATTCTTCATTCTTAAGTCAAAATTGATATACTAGCTGAAAGTCTGCAGATCAGCAGGGAACGTGTTTGTACCATCATGACTATTTAGGCATGTCAAAGGTCCCAAGATGGGTCCCAGAAATGGGAAAAATGGGCGTCGAGTTGAAAGTTCTCAACAATTTTTGGAGCTTTGTGTAGAGCAGGAAGAATCTCTTTGTATAAGAGATTATACAAAGAATTGTTACTGGTGATGAAACATGGATTCATCACTATAATCCTGAAAGCAAACAGGAATCCATGCATTGGAAACATGAGGACTCTCCGCCCCCAAAGAAGTTAAAAGTCCAGCATTCTGCAGGCAAGATTATGGCCAAGGTCTTTTGGGACTCAGAAGGAATGTTGTTGATTGATTCTTAAATTCTGGTCAAAACAATTTAAACGGGATCCAGTCCATTAAAGAAGATCTTCGAAAAGTGGAAGACTTTATTCTTGAAGATCGACAAAGTCAAAATTGATATACTAGCTGAAAGTCTGCAGATCAGCAGGGAACGTGTGGACCATCATTAATGACTAATTAGGCATTTAGGCATTTATATGTGTATTTATGTCGAATTGAACATTATTCTCTAGATGACTTTTAGATATTGATTAGCTTATGTACTTTTAGTTTGTGTTTGTGACTGTTTTCTTATTTAGAGATATATTCACATGCGTTACTTATATATTCTTTATGTCTTTAATTTTGTGTGTGTGTATTCTATTTAAGAAATCAATTAAAAAAATCTATTATGCCGAAGTTTTAGACAAATTGGAAAAAGCAATAAAAGAAAAACGCAAAGAAAAATTCAAAAATGGAATTTTGCTTTTGCATGACAATGCTCCTGTACACAAAGCAGCAATTGTCCAAGATGCTCTGAAGGATTTAAAATTTCAAGAATTAAATCTTCCTCTCTATAGCCTTAACTTAGCGCCTTGTGACTATTTGTGGTCAGCAAATTGAAAAAAAAAGTCAAGAGGATTAAGTTAAGATTTGCCAACGACGAAGAGTTAATTTGGGAAGTTGAAAATTTTTTTACAGAGCAAGAAAAAGAAATGTTGACAGTTTAGTTTCATTAATTTTGAGATGTAAAAAATGTGTTAAATTAGTAGGAGATTACATTGAAAAATGATGAAATATATATATTTTTTAATTTCAACTCCTTCATAGTTAGGTGCCTTTTATTTATCAGCTTACCCTCGTATGTATTGTATTGGCAGGGCCTTGCCGTAAACAAATAAACAAAAAATAACCAATTGGAAAACGCAATAAAAGAAAAACGCAAACAAAAATTCAAAAGTGACATTTTGCTTTTGCATGAAAATGCAAAAAAATTCTGTACACAAAGCAGGCATTGTCCAAGATACTCTGAAGGATTTAAAGTTTGAAGAATTAAATCACCCTCCTTGATGCATTGCCTTGTCACTATTTTCTATAAACTAATAAATTTAATTTAATATTTAAATATCTAATTAATTATTTACTAAAAAGAATCAATTATATTATATGAATAACCGCAACTGCTGGCACAAATTTTGTTAATATTATTATATATCACTAAATCTAAAATTATTTATTAAAATTTAAAAAAAGTTAGGGGGACAATGATTTGCCCACGACGAAGAGTTAATTTGGGAAGTTGAAGATTTTTTTGCAGAGGCTGAGAAAGAGAAAGAAGAAAAGCACGAGAATAAAAAAATGTTGACGGTTTATGTTCATTAACTTCGACATGTAAAAAATGTGTTAAATTAGTAGAAAAAAAAAGTTAACTAATTCTTCTACTAATCAAAGATATTATCTCCTTTTTTGCACTTTATACACAATAAAATTACTCAGAAGTTATTTTCCTTGTACGAAGAAATGTGAAATTTGTTATTCCATGACAACTTTATTTTTAGAGCAGTCTACAGCAGTTTGATTTTTGCAACAAATTTTGAAATCATTGATTTTTTGTAATAAATAATATCAGATTGCCCACGTGTTATACATAGTTGAAATCGGAAGTTTTCGCTCTTTTGAATGCTATTAAAATCCAATATTGCGGCCATAAGAAAATCAAAAGTTGACTATGAAAATTGGGGCATCTAGTTGGCGCAGAATATGTTTGGCACTGTGATCAGAAAACTGACGTCGAAAATGTAAGAGTGCCAAGTTTCGTAAAATTTCCTTCAAAAGTAAAAAAGTTATAAAAGGAAAACGAAAGTGCACTTTTTTAGTTTTTCAGCGATATTTCAGGAACTGTGCAAGATATCCCGGATTTCATTTCAGTATATTGAAAGGCACAAAAATGAGAAACTTTTATGCCATTTGACCAACTCTTTATATATTTCCGTTTAATAGTTTGACCAACTGGAAGAGTTGACTTCGATTGACGAAGAGTTAATTTGGGAAGTTGAAGATTTTTTTGCGAAGCAAGAGTAAACAAAAATGATGACGGTTTAATTTAATTAATTTCGAAATGTAAAAAAATGTGTTAAATTAGTAGGAGATTACATTAAAATATGATAACATTTTTTAAATTAATTTCAACTCCTTCATAGTTAGGTACCTTTTTTAATGAGCTTACCCTCGTATGTATTGTATTGGCAGGGCCTTGCCGTAAACAAATAAACAAAAAATAACCAATTGCAAAAAGCAATAAAAGAAAAACGCAAAGAAAAATTCAAAAATTGAATTTTCCTTTTGCATGACAATGCTCCTCTACACAAAGCTGGCATTATCCAAGATGCTCAGAAGGATTTAAAATTTCAAGAATTAAATCACCCTCCCTATAGTCTTGACTTGATCCGAATAGAAAATAGTTACAATTTTCTTTTCGGAAAATTAAAACAAAAAGTTAAGGGGACAAAGATTTGCCTACGACGAAGAGTTAATATGGGAAGTTGAAGATTTTTTTTGCAGAGGCCGAGAGAGGTTCCAAATCAATCAAAAATCAATAAAGCACGAGGAAAAAAAAGTTGACTGTTTATGTTAATTAATTTCGACATGTAAAAAATGTGTTAAATTAGTAGGAATTGAAAACTGATGATTATTTTTTATTTCAACGCCTTCATAGTTATCATATATCAATCAAAAATCAATAAAGCACGAGAGAAAAAAAATGTTGACGGTTTATGTTCATTAATTTCGACATGTAAAAAATGTGTTTAATTAGTAGGAATTGAAAAATGATGATTTTTTTTTATTTCAACACCTTCATAGTTATGTACCTTTTTTATCAACTTACCCTCGTATGTATTATATTGGCAGGGCTTTTCCATAAACAAATAAACAAAAAATAAACAAAAAATAATAATGGCAATATTGTTAAAAATTTACGAATTAAGCATGTAACATGAAATAAAATGAGCTACACGAGAAGTTTATATCTAAGATACTTGAAACGTTTCTGATCATTATAAACCACAAGTATACAACTATGTAGTGCCAATTTTAATCAAAAAAAGTTGTCTGCTTATGTTCATTAATATGTAAAAAATGTGTTAAATTAGTAGGAATTGAAAAATGATGATTTTTTTTAATTTCAACTCCTTCATAGTTATATACCTTTTTTATCAGCTTACCCTCATATGTATTGTATTGGTAGGGCTTTGCCATAAACAAATAAATAAAAAAAAAAACAAAAAAATAATAATTGCAACATTATTAAAAAATTACGAATTAGGCATGTAACGTGAAATAATAATAATAATAATAATAATAATAATAATAATAATCCCTACTACTCCTCCACCTATGGCGTAATTGGCAAATAAAATGAGCTACACGAGAAGTTTATATTTAAGATACTTAAAACGTTTCTCATCATTATGGACCACAAGTATACAATTATGTAGTGCCAATTTTTATCTTCAAACTTAGGTTTTCGGATCAATAAAGTGATAATTTCTATTGTTGCCAATTTTTATCTTCAAACTTAGGTTTTCGGATCAATAAAGTGATGATTTCTATTGTTGCCGCATTAAATCAGGGAATGGTTATAGTGTGCCCATCCACCCACCCTTAAATCCAAATTTTATAAAAAGTAAACCATTGTACGTAAAATCACTTTTTTAAATGTGCTTTTTTTTAAATTCAAAATTGTGAGAGCGTATTCCTCAAAAACGGCTAGTGCTACGAGGATGAAAGTTAGCCCAATGGAATCAGGAGGGTCCAATTGATTTAGGCATGTGTCTCGAAGGCTCTTGAGAGTAACTTGAAAAATCGCGATTTTTGAGATTTTATTTTTTGCCATTTGATCGGAAAATCATCATTTTTACGTTTAATAACCGATACTTGTCAACTGGGAAAGTTTTTAATTCGATTTTCTCACTTATTTAAGATATCCTAGTCGTCAAATTTTCAGAAGATTTATCTTCAGGCATGCAGTATAGAAATCCGGTTTAAAATTTTCAAAATATTAATCAGATAAATTTTCAAAAATATCAGTGATCGATAACCGATACTAGTCAATTCTGAAAGTTTATTATTCGATTTTCTCACTTATTTGATATATACTCGTCGTCAGAGGATTTATCTTCAAGTATATTGTATACAAATCCGGCATAAAATTTCCATCAAATAAATTTTCGGAAATATCAATGAAAGATAACCTATAGTTGTCAACTCGAAAAGTTTATTATTCGATTTTTTTACTCTTTGGAGATATAATCGTCGTCAAATTTCCAGACGATTTATCTTCAAGTATACTGTATGCAAATCCGGCATAAAATTTTCAAAATATTAATCAGATAAATTTTCAGAAATATCAGTGACCGATAACCGATACTAGTCAATTCTGAAAGTTTATTATTCGATTTTCTCACTTATTTGAGATATACTCGTCGTCAATTTTTCAGAGGATTTATCTTCAGGCATACTGTATACAAATCCGCCATGAAATTTTCAAAATATTAAGCACATAAATTTTCAGAAATATCAGTAACCAATAACCGATAGTTATCAATTCGAAAAGTTTATTATTCGATTTTCTCACTTATTTAAGATATACTCGTCGTCAAATTTTAAGATGATTTATCTTCAGGCGTACGGTATACAAATCTGGCACGAAATTTTCAAAATATATATCAGATAAATTTTCAAAAATATATCAACCGATAACCGGTCAATTCGGAAAGTTTATTATTCGATATACTCATCGTAAAATTTTCAGAGGATTTATCTTCAAGTATACTGCATCCACATCAGGCATAAAATTTTCAAAAAAATCCATTAGACAAATTTTCAGAATTTTCAGTCTTTTATCTGTCACCTGTCAACTGGGAAAGTTATTTGTTCGATTTTCTCACTTATTTACTTCATAACCTTCGTCAAAATTTCAGAGGATATATCTTCAGGCATACTGTATACAAATTTGGCTTAAAATTTTCAAAATATCCATTGTAGAAATTTCACGTTCCTTATAAAATTGCATTTAATAATATTCTGTATAACAACTTGTACAAATCCTCTACAGAAATTGCATTTACCACTATCTGCAATTGAGGTACTGGCATCGACCATCTCAACAGTTCACTTTAAAGGCCAATACGTTAGTCTTAATAAGCAGCATGTTCGAAGTGGCGACAATCGATATTTGGTTTCCCGCAGGCACTTCCGAACAGAATGCAACTTTTATGAGGAATCTACTCGCATGTAAAAGATCTAATGGCTCGAAGCCATCAGCAACAAAAAGCGTACAAGGAAGAGAGAAAAGGTACGTGGAACTGCAATCCTCGTCATGTGAAAATAGAGCAAATAAAAATGTACTAAAGTGAGCAAAGCTCGAGAAGTATGCAATATGTGATGAAATCACAAAACCAAAAACTGTTTGATATTTGATTTTTGAAAAAAAAATATGTTTATCGAATATGTTGAAACTTTTTTGCCAGATTTGTCTACAGTATGTCTCAAGATAAATCAATTAGTGAACATTAATATAAGAAATATAAAAGAAAGAAATTTTAGTTCGAACTGCAGTTAAATGAAAGAGATAAAACAGTGGTAATATTTTGAAACTTTTTTACCAGATCTGTCTACAGTATGTCTCAAGATAAATCAATTAATGAACGTTAATATGAGAAATATAACAGAAATAAATGTTAGTTTGAACTGCAATGAAATGAAAGAGATAAAACAGTGGCAAGTAAGCGAAAACGTCCAAAAAAATTACAATCGTTCTTGTAGTATGATGATACTTGTTCAATTAACAAAGTTAATTTTCGAAGTAATATTTACGACTAAATACTAGATAAAATGTTCATAGAATTTAAAGTGAAATTTTCTGAAAAAGTAAAATATTCTAAGGGTACCTACAGAAGTTTTGCTTGCACACAATATCAAAGTGCTTCTTGGACGTTGAACTTTTAAAGAATTTTAGTAATCTTGATTGATTCTGAAATTTTCTCTACCAATCAATTCTACATGTCCTACTCTGGTTTCATATGACTGGATTTTTCGTTTTTTTTTCTGTTCGTTTCATCTTCATACTAAATTACTTCGGCTTTCATTGGGGCACAATTTTCATAAATGTTAAATTTTGTTCTTATACATTGTATACTGATACGGTTGATAGATTGATCTCAGACTATTGTAGCTTATTACTTTATACGTTAAATTGAGATAACATATCTCAGCATAAAATTGGCAAAAAAGTCGTTTCTAATTTTTGAAGTTGAAGGAGGTAGGTGCTTTACTTCTTGTATTTGACTTTTTTCGTTCGTCATTTATTTATTTGTTTGTATATTAATTTGTTATTGTGACTTGTGGCTTTGGTATTTTTCCAAAAATTTGCTGTCATGGGCTGTAGCCGTCATCCCCCCACCCCCCTAAATCCGCCTCTGCAAGTACTTGAAGAAAGGTACTGTTACTTAAAGAGTTAAGTACTTTTTCGCGTTTAAACTTTATGGCGGTTAACATGCCTGAGTCGGAAAATGCGAATCGTAATCACCGCTCACCATGAAGCGCACAAAAGATGAATAGAACGGTAAATCCACTATCTCCTATAACTTTTCCCCAACAACTCCCAGGCATACAATGCGGGCATCAGCGAGCACTCGAGCCCACGTATCCGACCATCATTTTTATTCAAACGACTGAACTTTTCCGCATCTCGACTCCCCGAATTTCCCGGGATTCATCCGCAGATTCAATGAACGCGTCTCTTCTTATCTTAATTTCCACGGATCGGCTAGCGTGCCCGCTTATAAACAAAGTTTCGCCGGGATGCGAGAAAAACGGGGCCGTAGCCCCCCACCCCTAAAGCGCCCCCCTGCGGCGATCGGGCCCCGAAAGTTTTCCCGGCGATTGAATCCGGAAACTTCCGGGACGGTCTCGGGAAAGCCGGGCACGTCCGGCCCCCCGGTTTCTTAGCGGAAACTTTTAATTGATCGAGGATCCATGGTCAGGGATTCAATTCGGGACACCGTTTTCATCCAGGACTGGTGGACGGGATTAAAGCGGGATTTTAAATTAATGAGAATTCCCATTTTTAGTCGGGGAGGATAACGTTTTATGATACGTTTATGATATGCATTTACAAGTATGGATTAGCTATTACTGAAATTTCTGAAAATTTATTATTTGCAAATTTGATAATAGATTCGTGTACAGTACACCGGAAACTAATCTTCCTGAAAATTTGACATAGCTTTAGTATTAAATAAGGGAGAAAATCAAACATATAACTTTCTGCATTGACAAGTATGTAACTTTCAAAATTACATGCCAAAGTATCCTACCTAAACCTACTAAGTCCTATAAAACTACCTTAGGTAAAGACCTGGTAAATTACATATCAAAGTACCATTTTTATGGGAAAAATATTATAAACTCTTAAAAAGTTTCCAAATTACATGCCAAAGTATCCTACCTAATCACATGAAAGTACATAAGGTGAAGTACCTGGTAAATTACATAACAAAATATCACGTACCACGACCAAGTTCTACCAAAGTACCTACGTATTTTTATGTGAAAAATGTTGAACATAAACAGTTTCTAAATTACATACCAAAGTATCATGTTTATGGGAAAAATATTGAAAAGTCTTAAAAAGTTTATAAATTACATACTAAAGTATCCTACCTAAACCTACCGAATCCTACAAAAGTACCTAAGGTAAAGTTAAATTACCTGGTAAATTACATAACAAAGTACCATTTTCACGGTAAAAATATCATAAACTATTATAAAGTTTCTAAATTACATCCCGAAGTATTCTACCTAAACCTACCACACCCTACGAAAGTACCTAAGGTAAATCCAGATGGTAAAGTACCTAGTGAATTACATACTAAATTATTATTTCTGTAGGAAAAATATTAAAATGTTTATAAAGTTTCTATATCACATGCCAACGTATCGTTTTTATAGAAAAAAAATTGAAAACACTTAAAAAGATTGTAAATTACATACCAAAGAATAATTTTTATGGAAAAAATATTGAAAACTCTTAAAACACTACTAAATTACATACAAAAGGTATGTAGATAGGTACTTATGTAGGTACGTAGGTAGATACGTATGCGTTTGGTAGGTTTAGGTATCCAACCTAAACCTGCCAAGTCCTACCATAGTACCTGAGTATTTTTATGTGAAAAATATTGAAAATTCTTAAAACGTTTCTAAAATATATACAAAAGTATCATGGTTATGGGAAAAATATTGAACACTCTTGAAAAGTTCCTAAATTGCATACCAAAGTGTCATGTCCAGTTAAAAAGTTTCTAAATTATATTCCAAAATATTATGTTTATGGGAAAAATATTGCAACCTCTTAAACAGTTTCTAAATTATATACCAAAGTATTCTACCAAAACCTACCAAAGTATCTAAGTATTTTTATTGGAAAAATGTTGAAAAAAGTTTTAAAATTACATAACACAATATCAAGTTTATGAGAAAAACATTGAAAACTTTTATAAAGCTTCTAAATTACATACAAAAGTATTATTTTTATGTGATAAATATTGAAGACTTTTTATAAGTTTCTAAATTACATACCAAGACATCATGTTTTAGGCAATTTTTTTTTAAAACTCTTTAAAACTTTTTAATTTACATACTGAAGTGTCATTTTTATGGGAAAAATTATGAAAACTCTTAATTTTTTTTCTAAATTATATACCTCTACTGAAAATGACTGACTGAACTTGAACATTACTTAATGAGAAAACTATGTAAAACTATGTAAAACTACGTAAAACTAGCGTATGTAAAACTTTGTAAAACTTAATTTTGTTGCTATCATGAATAAATTCTATTTCTATTTTATTTCTATTTATATCTACAAAAGTATCATGTTTATGGGAAATATGTAGGCAAATCAATACTATGGAGACGTGCTATCAAATATCTTCTTCTACTGTATTCCTCTTCTTCATATATCAGTGCATGAGTGCCTGTAACGTAGTTACACTGACATATGGCACCTACAGTTTAACGTCGGTTGCGAACGACGAAGATTTCGGAAACTATATTTAAGGGAAATATGTAGGCAAATCAATTCTATGGAGACGTGCTTTCAAGAATCTTCTTCTACTGTCTTCCTCTTTTTCATATATCAGTGCATGGGTAGCTGCAACGTAGTTACACTGTTCTTTAACTGATCTCCCAACACCGTCAAATATTTCAGCATTATGAAATTTTGGCTCACTATTAGGTTTATGCTTAGGAATTCAAATTATTTCTGGATTATTCTTAGCTATACATTATACAGCTAATAGTATGCCTACAATAGCTATATATTATATAGCTAATAGTATGCCTACAATAGCTATATATTATATAGCTAATAGTATGCCTACAATAGCTATATATTATACAGCTAATAGTATGCCTACAATAGCTATATATTATATAGCTAATAGTATGCCTACAATAGCTATATATTATATAGCTAATAGTATGCCTACAATAGCTATATATTATACAGCTAATAGTATGCCTACAATAGCTAATAGTATATAACTTCGTGGCATAAATCTAGGTGCATGCTAAGAAAGGCAGAATTAAATGAAAATATATATTTTTTAAATGGTTAAGCAAATCACAATTACTATCAAGAATGTGTGTAATATCTAGCACTTTACTGAGTACTAAGTCTAGTACTTTACTACCCTCTGATCCCGTGTCCCCAGGCATAGCCCTGTCAGCCCCCCCTTTATGGGGGCCATGCTCACCCCCTTCAATTAATACGCATTAATCGAAGGGGTACGGTTTACCCTCGAAGGTGAATCGGTGAGTGACGAAGGGCTGCTATTCGATTACGCTTTCCCCCCTAAGATCGCGGTTTTAAAATCGCCGTACGTGGCTCATGGGGGGGTTAATAATTTATCGTGTCCCCCCCGCATTTATCGTGTAGATTAAACTTTGCCTGCCCCCGGGTCTCCCGGGGGTGTATAAATTAATCCTGAAAGTTTGTGGTCAGTTTCCGGCCGCGGCTCGTGGCCGCTTCATTTGGTCTGTTTTTCCTCACTCCCCACGGAATGTGATAGCGAAAATCAATAGGTGCGCACTGAATTTTCCAGATATGTATTAATATCACAGAGTGCCGAAAAACGCCGCATGAAAAATAGCAATAACAAAACAATACCGTTCAAAACATTGATAAAGAAGGCAATTGCAAAAGTGTTTTTTCCATGAACTAAATATGATTTTTTTTTTCCAGCACCTCCTAATTATATGTACAATCACAATTCTACTCATTTAAGTTTAATTTTGTATCCTATAACTCACTAGTGAGTTATAAATCATTCATCACGCCCACTGAATTGACTCGTAAAAACTCTTACAAACATACTGCCCATACCCGTCACAATATTTAAAATGTCAATGAATTTGTCAAAAGTTTAAAAAAATTGTTTATATTTTCTACAGGCTAATTACACTACTTACTGCGACAGTCACAATATTTCAATCAAATATGTCACTGAAATTGCTAAGGCCCGTATTTATAGTCCGTACTTGAACTTGAGTACGACTCAAGTCGTATATTTGGTTGCGTTTTGTGCATAAACGTATATAGAAAATACGCAACCAAATAGACGACTTGAGTCGTATATTTGGTTGCGTTTTGTGCATAAACGTATATAGAAAATACGCAACCAAATAGACGACTTGAGTCGTACTCATGCTCAAGTACGGACTATAGATACGGACCTAAGAGTTTCAAATATTTGTTTATTTTTTCTGCAACTTCAGTGGAAAAAAAAATGTAAAGTTGATGTAAAGTAAATTGATTTGTACAAGTTTTGTGTAATTTAATCAAAGTTTGAAGGACATTCTGAAACTTTTCATGTCTATATAAATATTTTGTAGGATTTTGAAAAACAGTTAAACAATTTGTTACATTGGAAGATTTTATTTTCAGAGTTTCTGAAATTGCCAAATGTTCAAAATTTTTGTATATATTTTCTGCAACTTCAATGGAAACAAAATATAAGGTTGTTGTAAATTAATTTGTAATAAGTTTTGTGTAATTTTATGAAAGTTTGAAGGACATTCTGAAACTTTTTATGTTTATATAAATATTTTGTAGGATTTTGAAAATCAGTTAAACAATTTGTTACATTGGTTGATTTTATTTTTGTTTCGGAAATTGCTAAAAGTTTAAAAATGGTGTATATATTTTCTGCACCTTCAATGGAAACAAAATATAAGGATGTTGATAATTAATGTGTAATAAGTTTTGTGTAATTTTATGAAAGTTTGAAGGACATTCTGAAACTTTTCATGTTTATATAAATATTTTGTAGGATTTTGAAAAACAGTTAAACAATTTTTTACATTGGTTGATTTTATTTTCCCAGTTTCTGAAATTGCCAAAAGTTTAAAAAATTTGTATATATTTTCTGCAACTTCAATGGAAACAAAATATAAGGTTGTTGTAAATTAATTTGTAATAAGTTTCGTGTAATTTTATGAAAGTTTGAAGGACATTCTGAAACTTTTCATGTTTATATAAATATTTTGTAGGATTTTGAAAAACAGTTAAACAATTTTTTACATTGGTTGATTTTATTTTCCCAGTTTCTGAAATTGCCAAAAGTTTAAAAAATTTGTATATATTTTCTGCAACTTCAATGGAAACAAAATATAAGGTTGTTGTAAATTAATTTGTAATAAGTTTCGTGTAATTTTATGAAAGTTTGAAGGGCATTCTGAAACTTTTCAAGTTTATATAAATATTTTGCAGTATTTTGAAAAACAGTTAAACAATTTGTTACATTAGTTGATTTTATTTTCCCAGTTTCTGAAATTGCCAAAAGTTTAAAAATGTTGTATATATTTCTTGCAACTTCAATGGAAACAAAATATAAGGTTGTTGTAAATTAATTTGTGATAATTTTTGTGTAATTTTGTGAAAGTTTGAAGGACATTCTGAAACTTTTCATGATTATATAAATATTTTGTAGGATTTTGAAAAACAGTTAAACCATTTGTTACTTTGGTTGATTTTATTTTCCCAGTTTCTGAAATTGCCAAAAGTTTAAAAATGTTGTATATATTTCTTGCAACTTCAATGGAAACAAAATATAAGGTTGCTGTAAATTAATTTGTAATAAGTTTTGTGTAATTTTATGAAAGTTTGAAGGACATTCTGAAACTTTTCATGTTTATATAAATATTTTGTAGCATTTTGAAAAACAGTTAAACAATTTCATACATTGGTTGATTTTATTCACAGAGTTTCTGAAATTGGCAAAAATTAAAAAAAAATTGTATATATTTTCTGCAACTTCAATGGAAACAAAATATAAGGTTGTTGTAAATTAATTTGTAATAAGTTTTGTGTAATTTTATGAAAGTTTGAAGGACATTCTGAAACTTTTCATGTTTATATAAATATTTTGTAGCATTTTGAAAAACAGTTAAACAATTTCATACATTGGTTGATTTTATTCACAGAGTTTCTGAAATTGCCAAAAATTAAAAAAAATTGTATATATTTTCTGCAACTTCAATGGAAACAAAATATAAGGTTGCTGTAAATTAATTTGTAATAAGTTTTGTGTAATTTTATGAAAGTTTGAAGGACATTCTGAAACTTTTCATGTTTATATAAATATTTTGTAGCATTTTGAAAAACAGTTAAACAATTTCATACATTGGTTGATTTTATTCACAGAGTTTCTGAAATTGAAAAAAATTAAAAAAAAATTGTATATATTTTCTGCAACTTCAATGGAAACAAAATATAAGGTTGTTGTAAATTAATTTGTAATAAGTTTTGTGTCATTTTATGAAAGTTTGAAGGACATTCTGAAACTTTTCGTGTTTATATAAATATTTTGTAGGATTTTGAAAAACAGTTGAACATACATTGGTTGATTTTATTATTCCAGTTTCTGAAATTGCCAAAAGTTTCAAATTTTTGTATATATTTTCTGCAACTTCAATGGAAACAAAATATAAGGTTGTTGTAAATTAATTTGTAATAAGTTTCGTGTAATTTTATGAAAGTTTGAAGGACATTCTGAAACTTTTCATGTTTATATAAATATTTTGCAGTATTTTGAATAACAGTTAAACAATTTGTTACATTGGTTGATTTTATTTTCAGGGCTTTTGAAATTGCCAAAAGTTTAAAATTGTTGTATATATTTTCTGCAACTCCAATGGAAACAAAATATAAGGTTGCTGTAAATTAATTTGTAATAAGTTTTGTGTAATTTTATGAAAGTTTGAAGGACATTCTGAAACTTTTCAAGTCTATATAAATATTTTGTAGGATTTTGAAAAACCGGTTAAACAATTTGTTACATTGGTTGATTTTATTTTCAGAGTTTCTGAAATTGCCAAATGTTCAAAATTTTTGTATATATTTTCTGCAACTTCAATGGAAACAAAATATAAGGTTATTGTAAATTAATTTGTAATAAGTTTTGTGTAATTTTATGAAAGTTGGAAGGACATTCTGAAACTTTTCATGTTTATATAAATATTTTGTAGGATTTTGAAAACCAGTTAAACAATTTGTTACATTGGTTGATTTTATTTTCCCAGTTTCTGAAATTGTCAAAAGTTTAAAAATGTTGTATATATTTTCTGCATTTTCAATGGAAACAAAATATAAGGTTGTTGTAAATTAATTTGTAATAAGTTTTGTGTAATTTTATGAAAGTTTGAAGGACATTCTGAAATTTTTCATGTTTATATAAATATTTTGTAGGATTTTGAAAAAACAGTTAAACAATTTGTTACATTGGTTGATTTTATTTTCCCAGTTTCTGAAATTGTCAAAAGTTTAAAAATGTTTGTATATATTTTCTGCACCTTCAATGGAAATAAAATATAAGGTTGTTGTAAATTAATTTGTAATAAGTTTCGTGTAATTTTATGAAAGTTTGAAGGACATTCTGAAACTTTTCGTGTTTATATAAATATTTTGTAGGATTTTGAAAAACAGTTGAACATACATTGGTTGATTTTATTATTCCAGTTTCTGAAATTGCCAAAAGTTTAAAAATGTTGTATATATATTCTGCACCTTCAATGAAAACAAAATATAAGGTTGCTGTAAATTAATTTGTAATAAGTTTTGTGTAATTTTATGAATGTTTGAAGGACATTCTGAAACTTTTCATGTTTATATAAATAATTTGCAGGATTTTGAAAAACAGTTAAACAATTTGTTACATTGGTTGATTTTATTTTCCCAGTTTCTGAAATTGCCAAAAGTTTAAAATTTTTGTATATATTTTCTGCACCTTCAATGGAAATAAAATATAAGATTGTTGTAAATTAATTTGTAATACGATTTGTGTAATTTTATGAAAGTTTGAAGGACATTCTAAAACTTTTTATGTTTATATAAATATTTTGTAGGATTTTGAAAAACAGTTAAACCATTTGTTACATTGGTTGATTTTATTTTCCCAGTTTCTGAAATTGCCAAAAGTTTAAAATTTTTGTATATATTTTCTGCACCTTCAATGGAAATAAAATATAAGATTGTTGTAAATTAATTTGTAATACGATTTGTGTAATTTTATGAAAGTTTGAAGGACATTCTAAAACTTTTTATGTTTATATAAATATTTTGTAGGATTTTGAAAAACAGTTAAACCATTTGTTACATTGGTTGATTTTATTTTCCCAGTTTCTGAAATTGCCAAAAGTTTAAAAATGTTGTATATATTTCTTGCACTTTCAATGGAAACAAAATATAAGATTGTTGTAAATTAATTTGTAATAAGTTTCGTGTAATTTTATGAAAGTTTGAAGGACATTCTGAAACTTTTCATGTTTATATAAATATTTTGTAGGATTTTAAAAAACAGTTAAACAATTTGTTACATTTTTTGATTTTATTTTCCCAGTTCCTGAAATTGCCAAAAGTTTAAATTGTTTGGATATATTTTCTGTAACTTCAATGAAAACAAAATATAAAGTTGTTGTAAATTAATTTGTAATAAGTTTCGTGTAATTTTATGAAAGTTTGAAGGACATTCTGAAACTTTTCATGTTTATATAAATATTTTGTAGGATTTTGAAAATCAGTTAAACAATTTGTTACATTTTTTGATTTTATTTTCCCAGTTTCTGAAATTGCCAAAAGTTTAAAATTTTTGTATATATTATCTGCAACTTCAATGGAAACAAAATATAAGGTTGTTGTAATTAATTTGTATTAAGTTTCGTGTAATATTATGAAAGTTTGAAGGACATTCTGAAACTATTCATGTTTAAATAAATATTTTGTAGGATTTTGAAAAACAGTTAAACAATTTGTTACATTGGTTGATTTTATTTTCAGAGTTTCTGAAATTGCCAAATGTTCAAAATTTTTGTATATATTTTCTGCAACTTCAATGGAAACAAGATATAAGGTTGTTGTAAATTAATTTGTAATAAGTTTCGTGTAATTTTATGAAAGTTTGAAGGACATTCTGAAACTTTTCATGTTTAAATAAATATTATGTAGGATTTTGAAAAACAGTTAAACAATTTGTTACATTGGTTGATTTTATTTTCCCAGTTTCTGAAATTGCCAAAAGTTTGAAAATGTTATATATATTTTCTGCAGCTTGAATGGAAACAAAATATAAGGTTGTTGTTAATTAATTTGTAATAAGTTTTGTGTAACTTTATGAAAGTTTAAAGGACATTCTGAAACTTTTCATGTTTATATAAATATTTTGTACGATTTTGAAAAACAGTTAAACAATTTGTTACATTGGTTGATTTTATTTTCCCAGTTTCTGAAATTGCCAAAAATTTAAAAAAATTGTATATATTTTCTGCAACTTCAATGGAAACAAAATATAAGGTTGTTGTAAATTATTTTGTAATAAGTTTCGTGTAATTTTATGAAAGATTGAAAGACATTCTGAAACTTTTCATGTTTTTATAAATATTTTGTAGGATTTTGAAAAACAGTTGAACAATGTGTTACATTTGTTGATTTTATTTTCCCAGTTTCTGAAATTGCCAAAAGTTTAAAAATGTTGTATATATATTCTGCACCTTCAATGAAAACAAAATATAAGGTTGCTGTAAATTAATTTGTAATAAGTTTTGTGTAATTTTATGACAGTTTGAAGGACATTCTGAAACTTTTCATGTTTATATAAATATTTTGTAGGATTTTGAAAAACAGTTGAACAATTTGATACATTGGTTGATTTTATTTTCCCAGTTTCTGATATTGCTAAAAGTTTAAAAATGTTGTATATATTTTCTGCAACTTCAATGGAAACAAAATATAAGGTTGTTGTAAATTAAGGTGTAAAAAGTTTTGTGTAATTTTATCAAAGTTGGAATGACATTCTGAAACTGTTCATGTTTATATAAATATTTTGCAGTATTTTGGAAAACAGTTGAATAATTTGTTACATTGGCTGATTTTATTTTCTCATTTTCTGAATCTTCTAATATCTTTGATATTTTGAATACTTATTCTGGACGTTTTAGTTATTTTTTTGTAGCTGTTTTTTGCAGTCGTGTTTAACGAAAAATGAAGTGATAAAAACGTAATAACGTGTTTCATTTCTGTATCATAATGATTCATTATCACAAAGTAACGGTTTGATCCACCAACTTTATATATTCTAAATTACTGTCGAAATTCGCCGAAAATTTTCTTTTCTTTCAGTAAATATTTTGGAAATCATTGCTCAAATTCGTAGAAAATTATGTTTTGTTTTGGAAAACATGTAAATATATATTTTGGAAATCATTGCTCAAATTAGCAGAAAATTTTCTTTTCTTTTGGAAAACGTATACATTTTGGTAATCATTGCTCAAATTCGCAGATAATTACCTTTTGTTTTGTGAAACATGTAAACATTTTGGAAATCATTGCTCAAATTCGCAGAAAGTTTTCTTCTCTGTTGGAGAACATGTAAGAGACGTGATGCGTCTGTTGTTATCAAATATCTGTCGTCAATTTTCTTAGAATTTAACGAATCTGAAAGATCCCCCAAATTCGCAGAACATATTCTATTGTTGTTGAAAACGTAATCGTTTTGGAAATCATTGCTCAAACTTGCAGAAAATATTCTTTTGTTTTACAAAACATGTAAACGGATGCGTCTGTTGTTATCAATTATCTGTCGTCAATTTTCTTAGAATTTAACGAATATTCTAAAATATCCCCCAAATTGCCGAAATTTTTATCATCGATCCTCGACATTCAATCCGGCAAATTGGGAGCGCCAGGACTCTTCCGGATTCCCGTTATCCCGCTGTAAATCGTCGATTTACGTTGTTTTCCTGCCCAGAGGATGGCATCGAACGCCCGACGGGGCGCCCTCCGCACCTGTCTTAACGGCGTCGCGGCGCCTCCGAGACGCCGCGCGAAATTGCGACCTCCCTGCCTGGGGCGCATAAATCCACCCCCCTTTGATGCAGATAAAATCCGCCCCAGACGCGCACCACGACCCTCGTAAACTCTTGCAGCTGCCGAGGGTCCACGGGGTCGAAGGCACTAACCTGTAGCCCGAGAAAACTTAATGTGCACAGATAAAACTACCTGAAGAGGTATATTCGTTTGGAATTGAAAGCGATATGTTGAACTAATTTTGAAGAAAACATAATGTGTACAGATAAAACTACCAGAAGAGGTATATTCGTTTGGAATTGAAAGTGATATGTAGAACTAATTTTGAAGAAAACTTAATGTGCATAGATAAAATCAGCCGAAGAGGAATATTCGTTTGGAATTGAAAGCGGTATGTTGAACTAATTTTGAAGAAAACTTATTTTGAAGAAAACTTAATGTGCACAGAAAAACTAGCTGAAGAGGTTCATTCGTTTGGAATTGAAAGCGATATGTTGAACTAATTTTGAAGAAAACTTAATATACACAGATAAAACTAGCTGAAGAGGTATGTTCGTTTGGAAATGAAAGTGATATGTTGAACTACTTTTGAAGAAAACTTAATGTGCACGGATAAAACCAGCCGAAGAGGTACATTCGTTTGGAATTGAAAGCGATGTGTTGAACTAATTTTGAAGAAAACTTAATGTGCATAGATAAAATCAGCCGAAGAGGAATATTCGTTTGGAATTGAAAGCGGTGTGTTGAACTAATTTTGAAGAAAACTTATTTTGAAGAAAACTTAATGTGCACAGAAAAACTAGCTGAAGAGGTTCATTCGTTTGGAATTGAAAGCGATATGTTGAACTAATTTTGAAGAAAACTTAATATACACAGATAAAACTAGCTGAAGAGGTATATTCGTTTGGAAATGAAAGTGATATGTTGAACTACTTTTGAAGAAAACTTAATGTGCACAGATAAAACTACCTGAAGAGGAATATTCATTTGGAATTGAGAGTGATATGTTGAACTAATTTTGAAGAAAACTTAATGTGCATAGATAAAATCAGCCGAAGAGGAATATTCGTTTGGAATTGAAAGCGGTGTGTTGAACTAATTTTGAAGAAAACTTATTTTGAAGAAAACTTAATGTGCACAGAAAAACTAACTGAAGAGGTTCATTCGTTTGGAATTGAAAGCGATATGTTGAACTAATTTTGAAGAAAACTTAATATACACAGATAAAACTAGCTGAAGAGGTATATTCATTTGGAAATGAAAGCGATATGTTGAACTAATTTGGAAGAAAACATAATGTGTACAGATAAAACTACCAGAAGAGGTATATTCGTTTGGAATTGAAAGTGATATGTAGAACTAATTTTGAAGAAAACTTAATGTGCATAGATAAAATCAGCCGAAGAGGAATATTCGTTTGGAATTGAAAGCGGTATGTTGAACTAATTTTGAAGAAAACTTATTTTGAAGAAAACTTAATGTGCACAGAAAAACTAGCTGAAGAGGTTCATTCGTTTGGAATTGAAAGCGATATGTTGAACTAATTTTGAAGAAAACTTAATATACACAGATAAAACTAGCTGAAGAGGTATATTCGTTTGGAAATGAAAGTGATATGTTGAACTACTTTTGAAGAAAACTTAATGTGCACAGATAAAACTACCTGAAGAGGAATATTCGTTTGGAATTGAGAGTGATATGTTGAACTAATTTTGAAGAAAACTTAATGTGCATAGATAAAATCAGCCGAAGAGGAATATTCGTTTGGAATTGAAAGCGGTATGTTGAACTAATTTTGAAGAAAACTTATTTTGAAGAAAACTTAATGTGCACAGAAAAACTAGCTGAAGAGGTTGATTCGTTTGGAATTGAAAGCGATATGTTGAACTAATTTTGAAGAAAACTTAATATACACAGATAAAACTAGCTGAAGAGGTATATTCGTTTGGAAATGAAAGTGATATGTTGAACTACTTTTGAAGAAAACTTAATGTGCACAGATAAAACTACCTGAAGAGGAATATTCATTTGGAATTGAGAGTGATATGTTGAACTAATTTTGAAGAAAACTTAATGTGCATAGATAAAATCAGCCGAAGAGGAATATTCGTTTGGAATTGAAAGCGGTGTGTTGAACTAATTTTGAAGAAAACTTATTTTGAAGAAAACTTATTTTGAAGAAAACTTAATGTGCATAGAAAAACTAGCTGAAGAGGTTCATTCGTTTGGAATTGAAAGCGATATGTTGAACTAATTTTGAAGAAAACTTAATATACACAGATAAAACTAGCTGAAGAGGTATATTCGTTTGGAAATGAAAGTGATATGTTGAACTACTTTTGAAGAAAACTTAATGTGCACAGATAAAACTACCTGAAGAGGAATATTCATTTGGAATTGAGAGTGATATGTTGAACTAATTTTGAAGCAAACTTAATGTGCATAGATAAAATCAGCCGAAGAGGAATATTCGTTTGGAATTGAAAGCGGTATGTTGAACTAATTTTGAAGAAAACTTATTTTGAAGAAAACTTAATGTGCACAGAAAAACTAGCTGAAGAGGTTCATTCGTTTGGAATTGAAAGCGATATGTTGAACTAATTTTGAAGAAAACTTAATATACACAGATAAAACTAGCTGAAGAGGTATGTTCGTTTGGAAATGAAAGTGATATGTTGAACTACTTTTGAAGAAAACTTAATGTGCACGGATAAAACCAGCCGAAGAGGTACATTCGTTTGGAATTGAAAGCGATGTGTTGAACTAATTTTGAAGAAAACTTAATGTGCACAGATAAAACCAGCCGAAGAGGAATATTCGTTTGGAATTGAAAGCGGTATGTTGAACTAATTTTGAAGAAAACTTATTTTGAAGAAAACTTAATGTGCACAGAAAAACTAGCTGAAGAGGTTCATTCGTTTGGAATTGAAAGCGATATGTTGAACTAATTTTGAAGAAAACTTAATATACACAGATAAAACTAGCTGAAGAGGTATATTCGTTTGGAAATGAAAGTGATATGTTGAACTACTTTTGAAGAAAACTTAATGTGCACAGATAAAACTACCTGAAGAGGAATATTCGTTTGGAATTGAGAGTGACATGTTGAACTAATTTTGAAGAAAACTTAATGTGCATAGATAAAATCAGCCGAAGAGGAATATTCGTTTGGAATTGAAAGCGGTATGTTGAACTAATTTTGAAGAAAACTTATTTTGAAGAAAACTTAATGTGCACAGAAAAACTAGCTGAAGAGGTTGATTCGTTTGGAATTGAAAGCGATATGTTGACTAATTTTGAAGAAAACTTAATATACACAGATAAAACTAGCTGAAGAGGAATATTCGTTTGGAATTGAGAGTGATATGTTGAACTAATTTTGAAGAAAACTTAATGTGCATAGATAAAATCAGCCGAAGAGAAATATTCGTTTGGAATTGAAAGCGGTATGTTGAACTAATTTTGAAGAAAACTTATTTTGAAGAAAACTTAATATGCACAGAAAAACTAGCTGAAGAGGTTCATTCGTTTGGAATTGAAAGCGATATGTTGAACTAATTTTGAAGAAAACTTAATATACACAGATAAAACTAGCTGAAGAGGTATATTCGTTTGGAATTGAGAGTGATATGTTGAACTAATTTTGAAGAAAACTTAATGTGCATAGATAAAATCAGCCGAAGAGGAATATTCGTTTGGAATTGAAAGCGGTATGTTGAACTAATTTTGAAGAAAACTTATTTTGAAGAAAACTTAATGTGCACAGAAAAACTAGCTGAAGAGGTTGATTCGTTTGGAATTGAAAGCGATATGTTGAACTAATTTTGAAGAAAACTTAATATACACAGATAAAACTAGCTGAAGAGGAATATTCGTTTGGAATTGAGAGTGATATGTTGAACTAATTTTGAAGAAAACTTAATGTGCATAGATAAAATCAGCCGAAGAGAAATATTCGTTTGGAATTGAAAGCGGTATGTTGAACTAATTTTGAAGAAAACTTATTTTGAAGAAAACTTAATATGCACAGAAAAACTAGCTGAAGAGGTTCATTCGTTTGGAATTGAAAGCGATATGTTGAACTAATTTTGAAGAAAACTTAATATACACAGATAAAACTAGCTGAAGAGGTATATTCGTTTGGAATTGAGAGTGATATGTTGAACTAATTTTGAAGAAAACTTAATGTGCATAGATAAAATCAGCCGAAGAGGAATATTCGTTTGGAATTGAAAGCGGTATGTTGAACTAATTTTGAAGAAAACTTATTTTGAAGAAAACTTAATGTGCACAGAAAAACTAGCTGAAGAGGTTCATTCGTTTGGAATTGAAAGCGATATGTTGAACTAATTTTGAAGAAAACTTAATATACACAGATAAAACTAGCTGAAGAGGTATATTCGTTTGGAAATGAAAGTGATATGTTGAACTACTTTTGAAGAAAACTTAATGTGCACAGATAAAACTACCTGAAGAGGAATATTCGTTTGGAATTGAGAGTGATATGTTGAACTAATTTTGAAGAAAACTTAATGTGCATAGATAAAATCAGCCGAAGAGGAATATTCGTTTGGAATTGAAAGCGGTATGTTGAACTAATTTTGAAGAAAACTTATTTTGAAGAAAACTTAATGTGCACAGAAAAACTAGCTGAAGAGGTTGATTCGTTTGGAATTGAAAGCGATATGTTGAACTAATTTTGAACAAACTTAATATACACAGATAAAACTAGCTGAAGAGGTATATTCATTTGGAAATGAAAGCGATATGTTGAACTAATTTGGAAGAAAACATAATGTGTACAGATAAAACTACCAGAAGAGGTATATTCGTTTGGAATTGAAAGTGATATGTAGAACTAATTTTGAAGAAAACTTAATGTGCATAGATAAAATCAGCCGAAGAGGAATATTCGTTTGGAATTGAAAGCGGTATGTTGAACTAATTTTGAAGAAAACTTATTTTGAAGAAAACTTAATGTGCACAGAAAAACTAGCTGAAGAGGTTCATTCGTTTGGAATTGAAAGCGATATGTTGAACTAATTTTGAAGAAAACTTAATATACACAGATAAAACTAGCTGAAGAGGTATATTCGTTTGGAAATGAAAGTGATATGTTGAACTACTTTTGAAGAAAACTTAATGTGCACAGATAATACTACCTGAAGAGGAATATTCGTTTGGAATTGAGAGTGATATGTTGAACTAATTTTGAAGAAAACTTAATGTGCACAGATAAAACCAGCCGAAGAGGAATATTCGTTTGGAATTGAAAGCGGTATGTTGAACTAATTTTGAAGAAAACTTATTTTGAAGAAAACTTAATGTGCACAGAAAAACTAGCTGAAGAGGTTCATTCGTTTGGAATTGAAAGCGATATGTTGAACTAATTTTGAAGAAAACTTAATATACACAGATAAAACTAGCTGAAGAGGTATATTCGTTTGGAAATGAAAGTGATATGTTGAACTACTTTTGAAGAAAACTTAATGTGCACAGATAAAACTACCTGAAGAGGAATATTCGTTTGGAATTGAGAGTGACATGTTGAACTAATTTTGAAGAAAACTTAATGTGCATAGATAAAATCAGCCGAAGAGGAATATTCGTTTGGAATTGAAAGCGGTATGTTGAACTAATTTTGAAGAAAACTTATTTTGAAGAAAACTTAATGTGCACAGAAAAACTAGCTGAAGAGGTTCATTCGTTTGGAATTGAAAGCGATATGTTGAACTAATTTTGAAGAAAACTTAATATACACAGATAAAACTAGCTGAAGAGGTATATTCGTTTGGAAATGAAAGTGATATGTTGAACTACTTTTGAAGAAAACTTAATGTGCACAGATAAAACTACCTGAAGAGGAATATTCATTTGGAATTGAGAGTGATATGTTGAACTAATTTTGAAGAAAACTTAATGTGCATAGATAAAATCAGCCGAAGAGGAATATTCGTTTGGAATTGAAAGCGGTGTGTTGAACTAATTTTGAAGAAAACTTATTTTGAAGAAAACTTAATGTGCACAGAAAAACTAGCTGAAGAGGTTCATTCGTTTGGAATTGAAAGCGATATGTTGAACTAATTTTGAAGAAAACTTAATATACACAGATAAAACTAGCTGAAGAGGTATATTCGTTTGGAAATGAAAGTGATATGTTGAACTACTTTTGAAGAAAACTTAATGTGCACAGATAAAACTACCTGAAGAGGAATATTCGTTTGGAATTGAAAGCGGTATGTTGAACTAATTTTGAAGAAAACTTATTTCGAATAAAACTTAATGTGCACAGAAAAACTAGCTGAAGAGGTTCATTCGTTTGGAATTGAAAGCGATATGTTGAACTAATTTTGAAGAAAACTTAATATACACAGATAAAACTAGCTGAAGAGGTATATTCGTTTGGAAATGAAAGTGATATGTTGAACTACTTTTGAAGAAAACTTAATGTGCACAGATAAAACTACCTGAAGAGGAATATTCATTTGGAATTGAGAGTGATATGTTGAACTAATTTTGAAGAAAACTTAATGTGCATAGATAAAATCAGCCGAAGGGGAATATTCGTTTGGAATTGAAAGCGGTGTGTTGAACTAATTTTGAAGAAAACTTATTTTGAAGAAAACTTAATGTGCACAGAAAAACTAGCTGAAGAGGTTCATTCGTTTGGAATTGAAAGCGATATGTTGAACTAATTTTGAAGAAAACTTAATATACACAGATAAAACTAGCTGAAGAGGAATATTCGTTTGGAATTGAGAGTGATATGTTGAACTAATTTTGAAGAAAACTTAATGTGCATAGATAAAATCAGCCGAAGAGGAATATTCGTTTGGAATTGAAAGCGGTATGTTGAACTAATTTTGAAGAAAACTTATTTTGAAGAAAACTTAATGTGCACAGAAAAACTAGCTGAAGAGGTTCATTCGTTTGGAATTGAAAGCGATATGTTGAACTAATTTTGAAGAAAACTTAATATACACAGATAAAACTAGCTGAAGAGGTATATTCGTTTGGAAATGAAAGTGATATGTTGAACTACTTTTGAAGAAAACTTAATGTGCACAGATAAAACTACCTGAAGAGAAATATGCGTTTGGAATTGAGAGTGATATGTTGAACTAATTTTGAAGAAAACTTAATGTGCATAGATAAAATCAGCCGAAGAGGAATATTCGTTTGGAATTGAAAGCGGTGTGTTGAACTAATTTTGAAGAAAACTTATTTTGAAGAAAACTTAATGTGCACAGAAAAACTAGCTGAAGAGGTTCATTCGTTTGGAATTGAAAGCGATATGTTGAACTAATTTTGAAGAAAACTTAATATACACAGATAAAACTAGCTGAAGAGGTATATTCGTTTGGAAATGAAAGTGATATGTTGAACTACTTTTGAAGAAAACTTAATGTGCACGGATAAAACCACCCGAAGAGGTACATTCGTTTGGAATTGAAAGCGATGTGTTGAACTAATTTTGAAGAAACTTTGGAAATTAGATCCACTCTGCTGAAATCTGCATTTTGTCCTCCTCTGTTTATCTTGCTTAGTTATACGAGCTGAAGTGAAATGAACAGACTTTACAACGTAGCAGCGTATCCAAAGAAAATAACTATAGGCATCTGGAAGTGATCTGATACCCTACGAAGTCCCTAATTTTTCTTCATTTAATGTTGCGATCAACCCCATAAAAAGGCAAATGTGCTGTTAGCACTTGGAGCGTTTAATGTCTGCTGCCTGGCAATTGGACGTCGTTAAAGCTCCTGGAAGCAACGTACTTCGCGCTTAACTCTTGTGATTTATTCATGGCCATCGAATTCGATTGTAATGAAAACCAAACGCAGCTCCTGCAGGAGGATCCATTTGAGATTTTATTGGAGGCGAGCCATTTGCAGCACCCCCGGCTTTAACTACCCGGCGGTAATCCACCCCCCTTGGGGGTGGTGGTGGGGTCCATCTGGCCCCCGCGTTTCGGCAATCGGGTCGCCGTCTCATAATCCCATAAAAATTGATTGACGGCAGTAAAAACGAGACGGATCCGGCAATTTCCCGGGGGCGATAAAGCCGGCCGTCCGTTTTCCATAAACAAACGCGCCCTGCAATTCGTTCCTCCGCGAGCATCGGATGCTTAATCCACTGGTGGATGGAAACGCGGGAAAGCGGGAAAGCGGGAAAGTCCTCGCCGCGTCGGACTCCGTGCTGAGGGGGGCTCAAAGCTGCGAAACGGGGAAATTCGCGCGAAAGTGCTGACGACTGAACGGACGCTCCGAGGGTAATTGCAGCCGTGACTTACACCCCTTGATTGATTGGGTTTTTACTGTCCTGCACGAGCTTTCAGAATATGCAAACGCTATTGGAAAAGCGAGGAGTCGACGGTTTCCTTTTTTTTTTAACTACGCCAATTTCAATTCGCCTCGTACTTTTATAATGTTTTCATCGAACTTGTAATTGCTAAAATAGGCGGAATGGAACGCCAATACGTCGACGATTTTTCCGTCTTCTTAACACAACGAAAAAGGTTGTCTCAATTTTGCAGATATTGCATAAATATCTGATTGATGATTCTGATACACAATGAAACTCCATTTGAATATACAGAGAGCGCATAAAGTATTAAGACCTGGCTTTATTTTCCCCCTGTAGAAATTTTCGATAAACGTTTTAACAATGATTTTATTTCACACAAATATTTTGAGACCATTTTCAATTTTCCATCTCTCTCCGTTTTGAAGTTATGGCAACATAACGTCATAACATATTTTCCCCCTGTATAAATTTTCAAAAAACGCTTTAACAACGTTTTTTTTTCATACAAATATTTTGAGACCATTTTCAATTTTCCATCTCTCTCCGTTTTGAAGTTATGACGTTAGAGCCATTTCGACTCGGATCCGTTGTTACAATTGTTAAATTATGATTGGCTGATTAAAGTATACTTTACTTTTGATGTAACCCCATAAGAAAAAAATTATGATGTTAAATTATTAAAACATTGTACAGAAAAAAATGTAAACCTTTTCCAAGCAATATATATGAAAAAATTCCAGCCTTGGTTACTTAATTATGATCTGTCTCGTTTAAATAATCCTTCTTTTAAATTTATCAAAGTATCAAAACGCTTTAAAAACTAATCTTCCAAAGTTTGATTTACATATAAATAAATTAATTGTCATAAATAATTCTGCAATTTTGTAACTGCCAAGTTGCACAGAGAGCAGATTCGATCTGCTAATTTATTAGGCTGGAGGATATGCGCAATCCACGATCTTTGCGTTTACATTGCAAGGCTGAAAAAGTTTTGCCCCAGCAGAACAGATCCTCGTAATCAATTTATCCGCAAATCCGTCGCTGCACTCAAAGTCACCGAATTGTAATCGCATTTGCACCTCCGTCTCGCCAATTCGCGGATCCGCTGCTTCCTCGGGAAATTCCTCGGGAAATGCAAATTTCCGCCGAACTTCCTGGTACACACGCAGCGGATTTTTTTTAATTAAGACACCCACCTTAGCCCCACACCCAGGCACTCAGGAAAGTTTTCCAATCAACATTAGTGGGCCCCCGTAATCCCGCAAGGCAATCGATTATCGCCCGCAAACAAACCACCGAACCACCCCCAAGGTGCGGGGAAAACCCATGAATTTAAAATTTGGGCACCGCTAACGAGCGCGCACTTTAATTAGCGCGGCGGAAAATGGGAAATTGATGGCCGACCCATGGCTTTAGTTTTTACGTGGAAAGCGCGGAAAATTTACGGCCGCGAGCGGCGGGGGCGGTTGAATTTCCTGTACCGAGACTCCGCTAATGTAGATGCACGAGATTTACTAAATTTAAGGCAATACATTTTTAATCAGCGGGAAATTAATGGCGGGAACCTTCCCCTCTAATGAATCAATAACCAATTGTACCAATTCTCCGCCGCTCAGAATGTGAAACTTTAAAAAACTTGACAGTTTCATTTGTAAATTTAATAAATTTGGAAAATACACCTATAGCAATTGTGGAAATTGTTAATTTTTTTGCTCCACCTGTTGAAATTGGGACGATTCTGATTGAAAATATAACAAATTTGGAGAGTTTAGTTTCGAAAATATGGCTGATAGCATCTGTTATAATTTGACATCATTTTACAGTTAGAGCTAAACATTTTGACAGTTGAATGTGAAACTTTCAAAAAATAGACAGTTTCATTTGCAAATTTAACAAATTTGGAAAATGCACCTGTAGCAATTTTGGAATATTGCAATTTTGACAGTTAAATGTGAAAATTTCAAAAAATACGACAGTTTCATTTAAAAATTTAAGAAACCTGGAAAAGTGTGAGAGATGCATTTGCAAGAGATAAATTTAATTTGCTTCACTTATATAAATTGTGAAGTTTGAGTGTCGCAAATGAAAATTTTACAGATTTTAATAGTTGCAATAGAAAATATGATAGATTTTTCATAATTTCACAACTGGAGCTAAAAAATTTAGAGATTTTGATTATGATTGCAAATCTGTGAAATTTTGAACTCCAACTGCCTAAATAATCAAAATATGTTAAAATTTCTATTGAAGTTGTTAATATTTATCTACTTCTTAAATGCAAGTGTTAAAATTTGTATTCATCAAATTTTCAAATGCATCTGTTAATTTTTTTGCTCCACCTGTTGAAATTTGGACGATTTTGATTGAATATATAACAAATTTGGAGAGACTAGTTTGGAAAATATGGCATATACCATCTGTTATAATTTCACGTAATTTCACAGTTAGAGCTAAACATTTTGACAGTTGGATGTGAAATTTTCAAAATCTTGACAGTTTCAATTGTAAATTTAACAAATTTGGAAAATGCAGCTATAGCAATTTTGGAAACTTGCAATGTTGACAGTTAAATGTGAAAGTTTCAAAAAATACGACAGTTTCATTTAAATATTTAATAAACTTGGAAAAGTGTGAGAGATGCATTTGTATGAGACAAATTTAATTTGCTTCACTTAAATAAATTGTAAATTTTGAGAGTAGCAGATGAAAATATTACAGATTTTTAATAGTTGTAATAAAAAATATGATGGATTTTTCATAATTTCACAACTGGAGCTAAAATATTTACAGATTTGGATTATTATGATTGCAAATCTGTGAAATTTTGATCTCTAACTGTCTAAATAATCAAAATCTGTTAAATTTTCTACTAAAGTTGTTAATATTTATCTACTTCTTAAATGCATGTGTCAAAATCTGTTAATGTTTTAGCTGCACCAGATTTTGACGTTTTTGAATGAAAATTTAACAAATTAGTTATTATTCATCAAATTTTCAAATGCATCTGTTAATTTTGTTGCTCTACCTGCTGAAATGTAGATGATTTTGATTAAAAATATAACAAATTTGGAGAGTTTAGTTTGGAAAATATGGCATATGTTATAATTTGATATAATTTTACAGTTAGAGCTAAACATTTTGACAGTTGAATGTGAAATTTTCGAAAACTTGACAGTTTCATTTGTAAATTTAACAAATTTGGAAAATGCATCTATAGCAATTTTGGAAACTTGCAATGTTGACAATTAAATGTGAAAATTTCAAAAAATACGACAGTTTCATTTAAATATTTAATAAACTTGGAAAAGTGTGAGATATGCATTTGCAAGAGAAAAATTTAATTTGCTTCACTTATATAAATTGTGAATTTTGAGAGTTGCAGATGAAAATATTACAGATTTTGATAGTTGCAATAGAAAATATGATAGATTTGTCATAATATCACATATGGAGCTAAAATATTTACAGATTTGGATTAGTATGATTGCAAATCTGTGAAATTTTGAACTCCAACTGTCTAAATAATCAAAATATGTTAAAATTTATATTGTAGTTGTTAATATTTATCTACTTCTTAAATGCATGTGTCAAAATTAGTTAATGTTTTAGCTGCACCAGATTTGGACGTTTTTAATTGAAAATTTAACAAATTTGTTATTATTCATCAAATTTTCAAGTGCATCTGTTAATTTTTTTGCTCCATCTGCTGAAATTTGGACGATTCTGATGGAAAATATAACAAATTTGGAAAGTTTAGTTTGGAAAATTTGGCAGATAACATCTGTTATAATTTGATATAATTTCACAATTAGAGCTAAACACTGACAGTTGTATGTGAAAATAAAAAAAAACTGACAGTTCCATCTGTAAATTGTACGAATTTGGAAAATTCACGTATTGAAATTTTGGAAAATTGCAATTTTGACAGTTGATTGAAAACAAATTTGGCAGATACCATCTGTTATAATATTACATAATTTCACAATTAGAGCTAATAAATCTGATATAAGCAATATGTAAAGCGATTTACAAACTCCATTTAAAAATGTCTCATTATTTGGAAAATCCTTTATAACTGTTTGTGTCGAAATATCGTCAATATTTTATTAAAAAAGAAACGGTCTATTGAAATTCGGTCAAAGAAATTCGGCCAGCAAAATCAAACTTTATTTTGTAGTAACGCTAACCATTTTTTGTTGATCGAAATAGTTAAATATTGTTCTTAATTAATTTATTGTAGCTACAACATTTAAAGCCCACAATATTAATATATGCCAAAATATTTCTACTAAGATGTTGGTTAATTGAAATTCAGTCAGCAGCTAGCCCGATATCAACTAACTTTACGCATTATATACCATTCAGTCCTTCTTTTACTTCATATATTTCTAGTATAGGGTATTCCCCTAATTATTTGATTCTCAGCGATTTCCTCGAATCAATGCTCGCTTCTCAAGTACAAAAAATAATTATGAAACAAAAAAAAATAACAAATGAAAAAACAAAATAATTATGAACTTGTCGACCTATTTAATAAGTTCGAATACAAGTGTACTAATTCTAAGTACATACTAAGTAAATATTAAAACTTTATTATAGAAATTATTCTGTATGTAGGGGTAGTAGGGATTATTATTATTCGTTTCAGGAACCTCTGTTGCAAAGTGTGCACACCCTGTTATAGCAAAATAATCGTTTCACAAATGGCGCGCATTAATCCCCTGTTCGTTAAACGTGCGGATTCAAAAACTGAGGTCACATAATAAAGGGGGTAGTTCCACCCCCAGCACGCGGTCAGCACGCTGAGCGGTATTAATCGCCCCTCGCTGCAGATGCCGCCCCTGGTTTGGGCCAACGTTAACACGTGTACTGGCGGTTTGCTGCGCTCAAAAGCTCGTTTGTCTGGTCTGCCGCCCCCGAAATTTAAATATTCCGTGGGGACGGGGGCGTGCGGGGGCGCGCGCCCCCTCGTGCGTTAATATTTCTGTATCGCTGCGGATGCGGGGGTGTGAATTATGGCCGCGCGGCGCCACAAATCAAAGGCCCAAGCTGAATGCTGAATCGATGGCCAGTTGGGGAAGTTTTCCCGAAACACTATTTGTCACCCCGCGAGTCTTCGATGTTTGCCAATTGCCTCGGAGTGAATATTTTATTGGCATCCCCTGTGCCTCGACGACGTAAATCAACGGAATAATAAAGTGATATAACACAAGGGCCAGAAAATCCGAAACGCCGTAATGCTTTCTGCATCATTTTTACGAATGGTACCCTGAAGATGTTCAAATAGTCGTCAGAGATACATGGCCCCCACAAAGGGGGGACTGACAGGGCCCTAGCCTGGAGGTCCGAGATTGTAACATTTTAATAGAATTGAAGTATTGTCAGTTTTCAGTTTGTCATTGTAATATGGATAGTAATAATTGTAATTTTGACAGCAATAATTGTTATTTTTACAGTGATACGTGCAGCTTTGAGGTTATAATGGACATTATGTCACTGAAAATTGAAAATAGTCGAAATTTTAATAGAAAGTAATAACTGAAACTTTACCAAAAATTAAAATTTGCCATTAATTTTTAAATTTGCAATGATTAGTTTGACGAGTAATCAATGCAATTTTGAAAGAAATAATTTATTTGTTTACAGTAATTCATGAATAGAGATTAGGACAATAATTGCTATTTTGACAGTTATAAATCCACTTTTGATGGTAATAATTGAAATGTTATCATTAAACATTGAAAATTGGTTTGGAAATTTGAGAAGAAATAACTCAAATTTCATCAAACATTAATTTTTTGCTGTAATCTTTGAATTTGCAATTAAAACTTTGAAGAGTAAGCATTTTAACTTTAACAGAAATAATTTAATTGTTTACAATAATCCTTGAATAAGGATAACTATAATAACTGCTATTTTGACAGTAACAATTGCTATTGTGATAATAATACGTGCAGCTTGGAGGTTATAATTGAAATTTTATCATTAAACATTGAAAATTGGTTTTAAAATTTAAGAAGAAATAACACAAATTTCATAAAAAATTAAATTTTTGCTGTAATCTTTGAATTTGCAATTAAAACTTTGAAGAGAAAGCATTTTAACTTTAACAGAAATAATTTAATTGTTACAATAATCCTTGAATAAGAATAACGATAATAATTGCTATTTTGACAGTTATAAGTCCACATTTGATGGTAATAATTGAAAATTCATCATTAAACATTGAAAATTGGTTTTGAAATTTCAGAAGAAATAACTCAAATTTCATAAAAAATTAAAATTTTGCTGTAATCTTTGAATTTGCAATTAAAACTTTGAAGAGTAAGCATGTTAACTTTAACAGAAATAATTTAATTGTTTACAATAATCCTTGAATAAGGATAACGATAATAATTGCTATTTTGACAGTTATAAGTCCACTTTTGAAGGTAATAATTGAAATTTTTTCAGTAAACATTATTGGTCTTGAACTTTAAGAAGAAATAACTCAAATTTCATCAAAAATTAAATTTTTGCTGTAATCTTTGAATTTGCAATTAAAACTTTGAAGAGTAAGCATGTTAACTTTAACAGAAATAATTTAATTGTTTACAATAATCCTTGAATAAGAATAACGATAATAATTGCTATTTTGACAGTAACAATTGTTATTGTGATAATAATACGTGCAGCTTGGAGGTTATAATTGAAATTTTATCATTAAACATTGAAAATTGGTTTTGAAATTTAAGAAGAAATAACTCAAATTTCATCAAAAATAAAAATTTTGCTGTAATCTTTGAATTTGCAATTAAAACTTTGAAGAGTAAGCATTTTAAACTTTAACAGAAATAATTTAATTGTTTACAATAATCCTTGAATAAGGATAGCGATAATAAAGGCTATTTTGACAGTAACAATTGCTATTGTGATAATAATACGTGCAGCTTGGAGGTTATAATTGAAATTTTATCATTAAACATTGAAAATTGGTTTTGAAATTTAAGAAGAAATAACTCAAATTTCATAAAAAATTAAAAGTTTGCTGTAATCTTTGAATTTGCAATTAAAACTTTAAAGAGTAAGCATTTTAAACTTTAACAGAAATAATTTAATTGTTTACAATAATCCTTGAATAAGGATAACGATAATAATTGCTATTTTGACAGTAACAATTGTTATTGTGATAATAATACGTGCAGCCTGGAGGTTATAATTGAAATTTTATCTTTAAAAATTGTTTTTTTTTTAATTTTAAAAGTATTAACTCAAATTTTATCAAAAATTACAATTTACCAATAATCTTTGAATTTTCAATTAATGCTTTGACGAGTAAGCTTCTAACCTGACAAAAACTGATCAAAAATATTTAAAAAATCAAATAAATCACGGTTTATTCGATTTTTTTATTTGAGTTGATCATTGATTTTTTATTAAAAAACAAACATTTATTCCAATCCTGCTTTCAATGCTTTAATTCTATCGAAATGTTGGCGATATTTTTTTTAATTTGAACAGGAATAACTGAAAAGATACCAAAAATGCTCATTGTAATTTAAACAGTAATCATTGCAATTTTGGCAGTTATCACTGCAATTTTGGCAGTAATATTTACAATTTTGACAGTAATAAGTGCAGCGTTGACAGTAATAATTAAAATTTTGACCTTAAATCTTAAATATGGTCTTTGACATTTTAAGAGTTATAACTCAAATTTTATTAAAAATTTAAATTTGCCATATATGAACTTACAATTAAATATTTGGTGATTAATCATTGCAATTTTGACAGAAATAATTTAAGTGTCTGCAGTAATCATTAAATCAACAAGAATTGAAAACAATACAGAAATAATCAAATATTTTACTGTGACAATTGAAAATTCTAAATAACAGGCCCAGCCTGGTATTACTATTATTTTTTTATTTGAATTTAAATTCGTTTGTAAATGTGTTACTAATTTAGATTTTATTTTTCTGTTAATTATTTTGATTAGAATTTCTCAATAAAGAATAGAGCCAAATTGCAATAATAATTATTTAAGGCTGTTATATTATTATATTTATAAAAGTACTTACTGGTAAATAATAATTTTTATTTTATTTTATTATTTATTTATTTTATTTCGCCTAACTAGTTTCGACTAGTCAGACTAACCAGTCTGACTAGTCAAGACAAACAGACTCTGATGATGTATAATATTACAACCTTATATATATATATATATATATAACAAACTTAAATACATAACTGGTATTTTATGACAAAACCTTAAACTTAATAATTATTTATTTTAATTACGAGGGTTCCTTCAGAAATACCACAAGTCAAAACGGTTCCGAAGGTAATGAAAGGTTGAAGAACCCTGCTCTAGGGGAAGCTGTGGGGCGTGCGGGCTTCCTCGGGGGCGCCCCTTTCGGGGGTTAATCGGGGCTCAAGTCGATGCGTGCGCGGGGGCGGCAGACTCGCGCGTTAATAAATAAAGCGGGGGCGGTTTTTGCAGCACTGAGGATGTGCAAAAAACGCGAAACACGCTTTTTTCAGCGCTTTGCTCACGAACGTGATATGATGGATCGCACGTGAAGGGGGCCCCCTTTTTGCCGCCCCTTGGCCCTCCGCGTAACTCATCCGCTCCTTAATTAATTCATGCCGGCGAAACGGGAAAATTGGTAATTTCCTTGGAATTATTCCATGGCACACACAACCCCGGAAGAAAAGCGAATCAGTTGTAGGCATATGCAGCAGGGACGTGATCGGGGATTCAACTGCGACGAAAATAAGTTTCTTTTTATATATAAATTTTCCCTCGAAATGCGCGCCGATTAAATCTCGAATATTCTAATCGAGTTATTTACGAGTTCTTAATCGCGACGCCTCGAAAAAACCGGCTGGAAATGAAATTTCAGGCTGAAAATTTCCACTAATTTACATTCTGTCGAGTTTTAATTGACTTCCCCCCTCACAAGGCTCCCCCGTCGGGCGCCCGAATTATGCGGGGGGATCTTATTAAGTTATGGGGGGATTTTTAAGACTGTGGGCGAAATGAAAATTAAATGAGGACGTATCTGGTGCCGCTTAAGTTTTCAATCCCGCAAACTTTTTCATCTAATTACAGAGCAAGACTTAAAAAAAAACAACGTAATCACGTCGCAGAGTCTCAACACGAGAAATATCAGTAGCACTGTCGATAATATCGATAGTTTAAATCGATTTAAAACATTATTAAAAATTGAATTTAAAAAAAATATATTATTTAATTTAAAAATTATATGGAAAAAAACATTTAAATTAATTGAAGTGTATACATTTTTCATAAGTATTCTGGATAGTTCTATAAATTTGCTAAGAAATCTAAAAATTAAAGAGATTAAAAAAAATGATATACAAATATCGTTAGAATGAATATAATATTGGTGCAAAATAATTGGAAGTTATTATTTCACATCATTTGAATTAGGGGTCGAGAAATATCAATAGCACTATTGATAGTATCGATAGTTCAGACTATCGTTTGAAAAATGAAAATTGAATATATTATTTTTATTTTTAAAATATATTAAAATGTATTATCAGAGACATAACACCTCTGAGGATGGCTAATAAAAGCCGAAACAAGTTGGGTGAAGAACATCAAATAAAAATATTGCATAACTAAGAGAAAGTACTCCCCATAAAGAAAAAATCAATATAAAATTTAATACCGTAAGTTTTTCATAATACTTATTTATTTATTAATACAGAGGTTCCTAAAGTGTGCGATTACTGTACTGCTTTCAATCATATTAAATAAAATATGAAAAGATTAGGTAATTAGAATTCATGCTTTGACTAAGAAAATTTAATTGTAATTATAAAATCTTCATTAAAATTACAAAGTTTTATTAGACTCAGCAATTTTTTTTTGAATTATTGGAGTTTTGTCCCGAAAGCATATCCCTCACAAAGTTGTTAAAATGTTATTTGCAGAAAATTTTTGAACATGAAAGAAAAAAATTAATAATTAAAAAAAAATTAATGTAATTTTCAACATTATTACTTTTACAAATTTTACAGTACAAATTATAATTTAAATTGTAAAATATTAATCAAAACACAAAATCGTCATTTGCATTATACAATTTATATTGAAAATTATAATAATAATAATAATATTTACTAGCGGGAGAACCTGCATAATATACATATAAAAATTAAAAATTAAAACTTACTGAATGAAAATGAACTTGAAACTTGATTTGAATTTTTACATGAAAGTAAAAAATGTATATTATAAATTCCAAAACTCAAATGAAATAACAAAGTTATCATGATAAATGATAGAATTTAGTTGGAAATTATAAAATTCTTATAGTAAATACGAAAATATTAATTATAAATTTCAATGTTAAAATAAAATTTGAAATTATTAGTATAAATTATAAAAAAACTTTATCCTCAAAACATATAACTCACTAAGTTATTAATATTCTGACAGAAATTTGCATAAATATTAATGCAAAATACAAAATTATGTACAAAATTACAAAGAGAAGCTATGAAGTTTTCATTGCAAATGACAAATTTTGATATTTTATTAAAAATTGCAAGTTCATCAAACCATAAAATTCTCATAGAAACATCTCGCTTGTAAACTGCAATGAATTGGAAATTACAAAATTTTCATTAGAATTGTTTAATATAATTACTAGACTTTTCATAAATTGTAAAGATCAATGGAATCTGCGAGTTTTTTTATTCTAATTTATAACGTCTTTCCCCAGAAATCATATTCCTTGCAAATATATTAACAACCATTTCATAGAAATTCGCACAAAATTTAACGGATGGTGTAAAGTGTTGATTAAAATGTTTTTAAATTCAAAATGATGAATGTTACGAAATTTTGATGATGGATTTCAGTATTTCAATAGAAATTATGGAGAATTAATTCTAAATTTCAAAAGTTTTAGAATTTGTAAACGTTGAATATAAATTGGAACATTGTAGTGAAAATTGCAAAGTTTTTATTATGAATACAATATTTCAATGGAATTAGAAAACAATCATAAAGTATAAATAAGTTTACATTATCACTATAACAAATACAATAATATATAAGCAAATAAGTAAATTAAGAAATAAATCAGTTTTATTAGAATTATGTAATTTTCGTTGTGACTTTCATCATTCATCATTCATCATTCAAAATTACCAAATTGCAATAACTTTATGAAAATTTTATTGTTAATTGATAAATTTTAAAATATAAATATGTTTACATTAACACTATAACAAATACAATAATAAAGAAGTAAATAAGTAAATAAAGAAATAAATCAGTTTTATTGGAATTATGTAATTTTCGTTGTGACTTTCATCATTCATCATTCATCATTCTAAATTACCAAATTGCAATAACTTTATGAAAATTTCATTGTTAATTGATAAATTTTAAAATATAAATATGTTTACATTAACACTATAACAAATACAATAATAAAGAAGTAAATAAGTAAATAAAGAAATAAATCAGTTTTATTGGAATTATGTAATTTTCGTTGTGACTTTCATCATTCATCATTCTAAAATACAAAATTGCAATAACTTTATGAAAATTTTATTGTTAATTGATAAATTTCACTGTAAAATGTAAAATATTCAACATTCGTATTATAAATTACAACATTTCAGCAGCGATTATGAAAATGTTATTGTAAATTGTCAAAATTTCACTATAAAATGCAAAATGTCATTGGCATTTCCAAAATTTGTATCGAGTTGTTAAAATGTTTATAGTTATTTGTAGAAATTTTTATGAAAATAAACTTAGGTGGAAATTACGAACATTTCATTAGAGATTACAAAATGTTTATTAGATATTATGAAATTCTTATTATAAATACTAAAATTTTACTACATATACATTTTCCTTACAAATTAGAAAATTTTATTAAAAATTGCAAAAAGCTAATCAAACCACAGCATAATAAAATTAAATCATGTCGAATGTAAATTAAATTTACAAAAGCTTCGAAATTTTCAATACATTTTTTATTAGAAATACCAATTTTTTTATAAATTACAAAGATTAAAGGAAGATGAATAAGTTTCTGGCTATTATACGTATTTTGAACTAATATTTCTAATGCAACTCACCGATTATGGTGTAATCTGAATTATCCTTTATACTGCGTTTATCTCATCTTAGGAAACGTCCGAATTTCACTCGCGATAACTTCGCAGATAGGCTGGCACCGAATCTACCCCAAGTCCACGCCTTAAGTGCACCACAGCCTACATTTCATTCCAATTTCAGGTTGATACCTCCACAAAGTCCGCACTAGGAGATTTTCTAATGGACCGCACATTTTAGCGAACTTAACACTGCAGCGTCGAAGACACAAACACTGGTCAGTGCAGTTCCACGCGTATCTTCATGAGATAGCTGCATGAGTATGCAAGGCTAGACGCAGATAGCCACAGAGGATGCACGCAGGTACCAGATGTCTTAATTTATTCACGGTCGGACGAGTTGAATACGCAAAAAATGCCAATTGTAGTCGAGGCATTGTTGAGTCGCCAAATGATCGAAAAAAAATATCCAATTAAGAGTTTACAATTGGAAATGGAATTCAGTTACTGAATGCACTCGCATTTTGTTCCCAATAAAATTAAACGATAAAGAAATTTCTGTTTGAATATAATAAAGGTTATTTTGGGTAGTCCTTGATTTTACATTGAGATTATGGACTAGTGCTACAAAGTCGATACAATGGGCGATATTTAACATATGATGGGTAATATAATATCCACAACCACAGCTGGATAATTTAGTGGCAAGTTTTAAGTTACAGAATTGTAAATAAATCGCAAATATCTCAAAAATATGTCAGAAAATGTAGAAAATTTCTCGAAAATTTAATTGAAGCGTACAAATTTTATGGTTTTCAAAGTTTATATATATATATATATATATATATATATATATATATTTTAATGGTTTTTAATTATAAAATTTTATGGTTTTCAAAGTTTATATATATATATACAGGATGTCTTGCGCATGTCGTTCAAAATCCCGACAATCCCATATAACTAAATATATTGCTATATTTTCTTCTCCAAGTTAAAATATGTTATTATTATTTATTGTTTTCGAAATTACATTTCGAAAAAGTTGGCTTCAATATTAATACAAAAACACCAGCATACAAACGAAGAAAATATTATTTCAGTATATACAAATACACAGGACTTCCAATTTCTGTAAACCTTAATAAAAAAGATTCAGTTAACTGAATCTACTAATTTCAGCTTGCAAAACTAGAATCTATGTTTGGATTTTAGCATAAATAAAATGGTAAAATTAGCATCAGAGCTACGTGAACCATTGTACATGGTGTAATATAGATAATTATCATTTGCTTAATACAGCTCAATAAAGGTGCTCAATAAATATTTTAAGATCTTTATAAAGCAAACTTAAACAAATTATAAAAATTGCTCAGTTTGTGGAGGAAACAAAATTGATTTGAAGAAATTGAACAACTGTATTTTTCGTTATTTTCAATGAATATGGAGTACTTCTACTCAAAATTATTAATATATTCATGCAGTTTGTGTACTTCTTTGGCAACCAAATATCTAAAAGAGTTTTTACATCGTTTTTATATTGTTTTCAGCTGCAGTCATTTTAGTTGGTTTTTAGTTGTTTCAGAAGCATTTCCAGTTTTTCCAATAGTTATTTTTCTTGGATTTTTTTTTGAAGAGTTATACAGTTTTTTTAAGATATCTTCAGTTGGTATTAGTTGTTTTAATGTATATAGAGTATCTCTACTGAAAATAATTAAAATATTCATGCAGATTGTGTGATTTCAGCTGTTTTCAGTTGTTTTTATGTTTTTAGTTATTTTTCGATGCATTGCGTTGTTTTATCAACTTCAGGTATTTTTCTTTGATTTTCAGTTGTTTTTAGTTGCTTCCAAAAGTTTTTCAGTCGTTTTTAGATATTATTAGTTATTTATTATTATCAGTTGTTTTTATGTTTTTAGTTATTTTTCGATGCATTGCGTTGTTTTATCAACTTTCAGTTATTTTTCTTTGATTTTCAGTTGTTTTTAGTTGCTTCCAAAAGTTTTTCAGTAGTTTGTAGATATTTTCAGTTATTTTCAATGTATATAGAGTACTTCTATTCAAAATAATTATAATATTCATGCAGTTTATGTAGTTTTTTGTCAACGAAATAGCCACTAGAGATTTCTAATATTTTCTGCATTGTTTTCAGCTCATTTCAGTCACTTTCATTAGTTTTTTTATTGTTTTTAGAGTTATTTTCTTTTGTTTTTAGTTGTTTTCAGATGCATTTCGTTGAATTATCCAAAGGTTTTCAGTTATTTTTCTTTGATTTTCAGTTGATTTTAGTTGTTTCTAAAAGTTATACAGTTATTTGTAGATATCTTCAGTTAGTATTAGTTGTTTTAATGAATATAGAGTACCTCTACTAAAAATAAATAAAATATTCATGCAGTTTGTGTGCTTTCAGTTGTTTTCAGTTGTATTTGTATGTTTTTAGTTGTTTTTAGATTCATTGCGTTGTTTTATCAGCTGTTTTCAGTTATTTTTCTTTGATTTTCAGTTGATTTTAGTTGCTTTCAAAAGTTTTTCAGTCGTTTTTAGGTATTTTTAGTTAGTGTAAGTTATTTTTAATGTTTATAGAGTACTTCTACTCAAAATAATTATAACATTCATGTAGTTTGTGTAGTTTTTAGTCAACCAAATAGCCACTAGAGTTTTCTAATGTTTTCTGCATTGTTCTCAGCTGATTTCAGTCACTTTTGTTTGTTTTTTTTTTTTAATTGTTTTCAGCTGTTTCGAGTAATTTTCTTTTGTTTTTAGTTGTTTTCAGATGCATTTAGTTGATTTTTCCAGTAGATTTCAGTTATTTTTCTTTGATTTTCAGTTGTGTTTGGTTGATTCTAAGAGTTATACAGTTGGTTTTAGAAATCTTCAGATGGTATTAGTTGTTTTAGTGAATATAGAGTATCTCTACTGAAAATAATTAAAATATTCATGCAGATTGTGTGCTGTAAGTTTTCAGTTATTTTTGTATGTTTTTAGTTGTTTTTAGATGAATTGCGTTATATTATCAGCTGTTTTCAGTTATTTTTATTTGATTTTCAGTGGTTTTTTGTTGCTTTCAAAAGTTTTTCAGTCGTTTGTAGATATTTTCAGTTAGTATAAGTTATTTTCAATGTATATAGAGTAGTTCTATTCAAAATAATTATAATATTCATGTAGTTTGTGTAGTTTCTTGTCAACCAAATAGCCACTAGACTTTTCTAATATTTTCTGCATCGTTTTCAGCTGATTTCAGTCACTTTCGTTTATTTTTTTATTGTTTTTAGCTGTTTAGAGTTATTTTCTTTTGTTTTTAGTTGTTTTCAGATGCATTTAGTTGATTTTTCCAGTAGATTTCAGTTATTTTTCTTTGATTTTCAGTTGTTTTTAGTTGTTTCTTAAAGTTATACAGTTGTTTGTAGATATCTTCAGTTAGTATTAGTTGTTTTAATGAATATAGACTACCTCTACTAAAAATACTTAAAATATTCATGCAGTTTGCGTGCTTTCAGCTGTTTTCAGTTATTTTTGTATGTTTTTAGTTGTTTTGAAGGATTGCGTTGTTTTATTAGCTGTATTTAGTTATTTTTCTTTGATTTGCAGTATTTTTAGTTGCTTTTAAAAGTTTTTCAGTCGCTTTTAGATATTTTTAGTTAGTTTTCGTCTTTTTCAGTGAATATGAAGTACAGTCACTGAAAATAACGATAACTAACTAAAAATACCTGAAAGCGACTGAATAACTTTTGAAAGCAACTAAAAACACTGAAAATCAGAGAAAAACAACTGAAAACATCTGATAAAACGCAATAATTCTACTCAATTTTTTTGTCATTTTCAGTGAATATGGAGTAAATTCACTGAAAATAACGAAAACTAACTAAAAATATCTAAAAGCCGCTGAAAAACTTTTGAAAGTGAAAAACTAAAACACTGAAAATAAAAAAAAAACAACTGAAAACAGATGATAAAACAACGCAATAATTCTACTCTAAATTATTAAAATATTCGTACAGTTTGTGTAGTTCTTTGTCAACCAAATAACTACAAGAATTTTTAGATAGTTTTTATATTGTTTTCGGCATTCGTCATTTTAGTTTATTTTTAGTTATTTTCAGATGCACTCCGGTATTTTTTCAATTGTTTTTAGTTATTTTTCTTTAATTTTCAGTTGAAAATTCTGAAAGTTTTGCAGTCGTTAGATGTCTTCAATACTTTGAAAAGTGTTTCAGTCGCTTTTAGATACTTTTAGATTGCTTTCGTCTTTTTCAGTGAATATGGAGTATATTCACTGAAAATATCGAAAACTAACTAATATTATCTAACAGCGACTGAAAAACTTTTGGAAGCAACTAAAAACACTGAAAATCAAAGAATAACAACTGAAAACAGTTGATAAAATAACGCAATAATTCTACTCAAAATTATTAAAATATTCATACAGTTTGTGTAGTTCTTTGTCAACCAAATAACTAAAAGAGTTTTTAGATAGTTTATATATTGTTTTCGGCTCTTTTAAGTCATTTTAGTTTGTTTTTAGTTATTTTCAGATGCACTCCGTTATTTTTTCAATTGTTTTTAGTTATTTTTCTTTAATTTTCAGTTGAAAATTCTGAAAGTTTTGCAGTCGTTAGATGTCTTATACTTTCAAAAGTTTTTCAGTCGCTTTTAGATATTTTAAGTTTGCTTTCGTCTTTTTCAGTGAATATGGAGTATGTTCACTGAAAATAACGAAAACTAACTAATATTATCTAACAGCGACTGAAAAACTTTTGGAAGCAACTAAAAACGCTGAAAATCAAAGAATAACAACTGAAAACAGCTGATAAAATAACGCAATAATTCTACTCAAAATTATTAAAATATTCATACAGTTTGTGTAGTTCTTTGTCAACGAAATAACTAAAAGAGTTTTTAGAGAATTTATAAATTGTTTTCGCCTGTTTTTAGTCATTTTAGTTATTATCAGATGAACTCCGTTGTTTTTTCAATTATTTTTAGTTATTTTTCTTTGATTTTCAGTTGTTTGTGAAAGTGTTACAGTCGTTGTTATACGTCTTCAGATCTTCGGATGATTCTAGTGGTTTTCAATAAATGTAGAGTACCTCAACTGACAATAATTAAAATATTCTTGCAGTTTGTATGCTTCTTTGTCAACCAAATAACCAAAAGAGTTTTCTGATATTTTCTGCATTGTTTTCAGCTGATTTCAGTCGCTTTCGTTTGTTTTTAGTTGATTTTCTGGTTTTCAGATGTATTGCGTTGTTTTGTCAGTTGGTTTCACTTATTTTTGTTCAATTTTCAGGATTTTTAACGAATATTCTTGGGGGTGGGGATTTAAGGTAAGGCAGTATATGAAAACTTATCCATCATTTATTTATAACCAAACCATCTTTGTCAACCAAATAACCAAAAGAGTTTTCTGATATTTTCTGCATTGTTTTCAGCTGATTTCAGTCATTTTCGTTTGTTTCTAGTTGATTTTATGGTTTTCAGATGTATTCCATTGTTTTGTCAGTTGTTTTAACTTATTTTCGTTCGATTTTCAGGATTTTTAACGAATATTCTTGAGAGTGGGGATTTAAGTTGAGGCAGTATATGAAAACTTATCTATCAATTATTTATAACCAAACCATCTTTGTCAACCAAATAACCAAAAGAGTTTTCTGATATTTTCTGCATTGTTTTCAACTGATTTCAGTCGCTTTCGTTTCTTATTAGTTGATTTTCTGGTTTTCATATATATTTCTTTGTTTTGTCAGTTGTTTTAACTTATTTTCGTTCGATTTTCAGGATTTTTAACGAATATTCTTGAGGGCGGGGATTTAAGTTGAGGCAGTACATGAAAACTTATCCATCATTTAATCATCTGAAACAATCGAAAAAATCAGCTGAAAACGCAGCAATTCTATAAAATATTCCCCATGAAGAATTACACTTAATGATGGCTGTTGCCAAAGAAGATACATCCTCTGGAGGATTGTATACCTTTTGGTTTTGCTAATAATATTTATACTGCTATGAACAAAGACTTTCCAGAAGTTTGAACCAAATTTTGAATAGTATTCATTTGTAAAATAGTCTAACAGAAATTTGTAAAAAATGGGCAGCAATTTTCCATATACAGAATGAACCTTTCCATGGAAGTTCATTGATGTGATATGTGATGTTCAGATGTTTTACATGCAATGTGTCAACTGTTTAAAATATGTTCATTGTTTGTGTACATTTATATAGTTGTTAAGTGAAGTTTATGATTACAGTTTGCCGAGTGATTTTCAAAATGTTATCCAACATATTATGAATAATTTTATTCAACTTTACATAACTGTAACCGAAAATATCATTATGTATTTTACCATGTTGAATAATTTTGCAAACATGAGGGTAATGGATTAGGGAAATTCAGGGAACAAGCTTCAGAAGCCATATACGCCTATTTTTGGAAGATATGGGAACATATGAGATACAAAATAGCAGAAACGCATCCGGAATTTTTGAGATACAAAATAGCAGAAACGCATCCGTTTTTTTTTATAAATTTCAAAAATCTCTTCAAGTTTTGAATAGTATTCATTTGTAAAATAGTCTTTCTAATTCTAAATAAATATTTAATGCAATTTATTTTGTTTTACTGTCAATATTAAAATTTTCTGTGATCAATCAAATTAGATAAAATAATTGCAGATTAAAATATGTAACTATTTCAAGACCGTCGGTGAAAGATTTTCAGCAGCATATTTTTGAGAAGATGAAGTTACAAGAAATACGTTGAAACTAAAATTAGATTTGGACTTTTTTTTTAAACCTGAGTCATATTTAGACCAACCGTGAATTCAGGGTTTCGATGATTTTTATAACATTCAGGGCTATACTCACAAATACGGAATTTACAAAAAATTTAAAAACCATAAAATTTGTACACATTAATTAAATTTTCTTTTTTGAGAGTTTTTTTTTACATTTTCTGCTATACAGGGAATACAGAGTTTCGATGATTTTTATAACATTCAGAGCTACACTCACAAATAGAATGTACAATTTTATTTTGCAATGTAATTGTTATAATATTTGGAAATTTGAGGAAAAAATGAGTAGTTTGTCAGTTATTTTGAAAATTCCTTAATTGTAAATTTTATCGTAGCATTTAATTCTATCTGTGGGTTAGTATATACAAAAATTTTGAAAACCATAAAATTTGTTCACTTTAATTAAATTTTCGAGAATTTATTTACATTTTCTGCCATACAGGGAATACAGGATTTCGATAATTAATATAACATTCAGAGCTGTACTCACAAATAGAATTTATAATTTTGTTTAGCAATGTAATTTTTATAAAATTTGGAAAATTTCAAATCTTTAGAAGTATTTATTTGCGCGCATTTTCAGTTTGGGCCAACGTTATACGTACTCACATATATGTGCCAGTTAAAAAAAAAAGGGATTCCATTCTACTAGTAAAACGCAGCAACTGATTGATAATCAAAAAGCCAAACCAGAATGCCCAATTTATAACTAATTAACGTTTCGCTCACAATCACTAAATTGTTTCCATACACATTCCATGGCGGATTGTTCCCTCATTGTGGGCCGATTTCAAAGGACTTCCGCGGGCCCGGAGCGCTCTCCGGAGTCTCCCGGAGCCTCCCGGATTCCGTCTGGCGATTGTTTTTAAGTCCCTTCCACCCCTTTAAAAGATTCATCCGCGCTGAGGACCGGCCCAGGTGAATGATTGAAGACCGGAGTTTTTCGTGAGCGCCCGCCCTGCGGGTTTTAATTATTCACCCCCGCAGGAAATGAGCTCGGGCAATCGATGCCCGCAGGATTCCTCGGGGCTGATAAAGAATTTAAACGGCGGGGCGAGTGGCCTGCGGCCGGCCGTCCCAGACCTTCCTGTATAATTCATCCCGGGGATATCGCGTGCGCTGGGTGTTCCTGTCCCTCCCCGGGACACTCCCGGATTTACAGCCTGAAGTCCTGAACGCGCCTGCTGATAACGGATGCCCGCGCGGCCGGACGTCTCAATTAACGTCCCGATGGCCGCGGGCGACCTGAAATTTTTCGGACGCGCGGATTTACGACGTCCTAATTCTGCCGCAACAACCTCCGAGGGGTGATTTACGGTGGCCTCTTCACAAACAGAAAATTCACGGCTATTATTAATGCGACGCTGTGGCTCGGATCTGCACCGTTATTACGGCACCGTACGGAATCAGGGTACGACGTGAGGGCGTAAATAACAATTAAGCCGACGCCGTCGACGCCCGACATGCGGCAGATAAATCCAAAAAGGCGTCGCTAAAACCCGTATTTCAATACAATGCACAGTGAAATATGCACAGTACGTCCACGGATTGGGTTTGCAATAGGAAAAACTTTACAGCTGTACATCTGCTCCATAAGACTGCATTACAGTTACTGGAAGCCAAAATGTTCCTCTTCAGGCTGCACTAACCGAAAGTTTGTGGAGGTGTTCCAAAAATTGAGGAGAGTAGGGAGAGACACATAAAAGCAATATTTGATTTCAACTTAAGAATTGCTCAACTTTGAATGCAGCTGAAGAAGTAAATACGAAGGGTAGGAATATGTACTTTACGGCTACTGGAAGCTAAAATGTTCTTTTTCAAGGTGTACCAATCGAATATTTGTGCAGGTGTTCGAAATATTGATGAAAGTAGGAAGAGACACATGAAGGCATTACATAATTTCAAGTCAAATATTGCTCAACTTTGAAGGCAGCTGGAGTAGTAAATACGAAGGATAGGAACATGTACTTTACGGCTACTGGAAGCTAAAATGTTCCTCTTCAAGCTGTACTAATCGAAAATTTGTGGAGGTGTTCGAAAAGTTGATGAGAGTAGGGAGAGACACATAAAGGCATTATTTGATTTGATGTCAAGTATTTCTCAACTTTGAAGGCAGCTGCATAAGTAAATACTATAGGCAGAAATATGTACTTTGCGCTTACTGGAAACTAAAATATCCCTCTTCAGACTTTAATAACTAGTGTAACCAAATATATGCAAAGGCATATATTTTTTCATGAGACTGATAAAAGAATGGACCCAAATGTGTTCATGCCATACTGTGAATTTTGAGCCCTGCTTGTTAGAGCATATTTTAATATAAAAGAACGGTCATTTTTTTATTGTAAATTAAACATTGCAGTGAAAATTGTAAAATCTTCGGCAACAATCTAAAATTTTACTGGAAATTGCAAATTATTTTCTGGAATTGATGAAATTTTCAATAAAAGTTATCAAATATTCATCGATAATTTAGAAACTGCAATTAAAAATTAGCAATAATGAAATCAAATGATAAAATTCTCAGCAAGAAATTAAAACTTTGCTGGCTATTGCAATTTTTTTTATTGGAATTGATGAAATTTTCAATGAAAGTTTTCAAATAATCATCGATAATTAAGGAACTGTTGAAAATTAGCAATAAGCATTGGAAAGTGTAAAATTTTCTTTATAAATTAAACATAGCGTTGAAAATGATAAATTTCTCAGCAAAAAATTTAAATTTGCTGGCTATTGCAAATTTTTTTAATGGAAATGATGAAATTTTCAATGAAAGTTATCTAATAGTCATCGATAATTAATAAACTGTAATTGAAAATTAGCAATAATCATGGGAAAGTGTAAAATTTTTGTTATAAATAAAACATAGCGTTGAAATTTTCATTTAAACTTACCAAAAATTAGCAATATTAATTGGAAAATACAAATTTTTGATTCGAAATTATACATAGCACTAAATATTATAAAATTATCACCAAGTATGTCACATTTTTCTGGCAATTGAAATTTTGTTTTTCTGAAAATTATAAAATCTTCGGTAAGCATCTAAAATTTTACTGGAAATTGCAAAAAAAAACCGGAATTGATAAAATTTTCAATAAAAGTTATCAAATACCCATCGATAATTACAAAACTGTAATTGAAAATTATAAATAATCATTGGAAAGTGTAAAATTTTTATTATATATTAAACATAGCGTTGAAAAATTACATAGCGTAATTTTTTCATTAAAATTGTTGCAATTTTCAATGAAAGTTATCAAAAATTAGTAATAATCACTGGAAAGTGCAAAATTTTGATTAGAAATTAAACATGGCACTACAAATTATAAAATTCTCAACAAGTATTTAACTTTTTCTGGCAATTGCAAATTCTATTCCGGAATTGGTGAAATTTTTAGTGCAAGTAACCAAAAATTCATCTAAAATTGAGAAACAGTCATTGAAAATTAACAATATTCATTGGAAAGTACAAAATTTTGATTGAAAATTAAACATTGCAGTGAAAATTATAAAGATTGTAGCATGAATCTAAAATTTTGTTGGCAATTGCAAAATATTTTTACTGGGACTGAAGATATCTGGGAAAATTGATGAAAATTTCAATGAAAGTTATAGAAAATTAGTAATAATCATTGGAAAGTGCAAAATTTTGATTGGAAATTAAGCACTAAAAATTATAAAATTATATAAATTATATATTATAAATTATAAAAAAAACTGACAATTGTAAACTATTTTTACCGAAACTGATGAGATTTGTGAATATTGATGAAATTTGAAATGAAAGTTATCAAAATTTTGATTGTAAATTAAACATAGCCCTATAAATTATAAAATTCTCGGCAAGTATTTAAAGTTTTGCCAGAAAAATTTGCATTATTGCAAATATTTTTCCAGAATTGATAAAAATATTAATGAATGTTACCAAAAAAATCATGTAAAGTTAAGAAACTCCAATTAAAAATTATTAATATTCATTGGAAAATGATTTTTATTGGAAATCAAAGACTGCACTGAAAATTATAAAATGCTCAGCATGAATTAAGAATGTTGCTGGAAACTGCAAAACATTTACTGAAAACTGCAAAGTATTTACTGGAAACGAAGATGTTTTTGTAAAAACAAAGAAAAACAATAAATCGCACTTGAAAATTATAAATTTTGATAGAAAATTGCAAATGTTTTATTGCAAATTAAGTATTTTATTAACATTTTCAGCATGAATTTAAAATTGTAGTGGCAATAACAAAGATTTTGATAAAAATAGTGAAATTTTCATGAAAACTCTTAAAGTGCTCATCAAAAATTATGTTGTTATATTTGAAAATTAGCAATAGTCGTTGGAAACGGCAAAATTTTGATTGGAAATCAAAAACAACACTGAAAATTATAAAATGCTCAGCATGAATTAAGAATGTTGCTGGAAACTGCAAAATGTTTACAGAAAACTGTAAAATGTTTATTGTAAACAATGAAATTTTCATAAAAACAAAGGATAACAAAAAATAAGCACTTGAGAATTACCTATTTTGATACAAAATTGAATTTTTTTATTGTAAATTAAGCATTGCAGTGAACATTTTAACATTTTTAGCATGTATTTAAAATTTTAGTGGCAATAAGAAAGGCTTTACTGGAAACAGTGAAACTTTCAAGGAAACTCTTAAAGTGCTCATCGGAAATTATGTTGTTGTAATTGAAAATTAGCAATGTTCGTTGGAAAAGTGCAAAATTTTGATTGGAATTCAAAGACAACACTGAAAATTATAAACTTCTTAGCATGAATGAAGAAAATTGCTGGAAACTGCAAATTGTTTACGAAAAACTGCAAAATGTTTATTGGAAACGATGAAATTTTCATAAAAACAAAGAAAAACAAAAAATGAGCACTTGAGAATTACAAATTTTGATACAAAATTGAATTTTTTTATTGTAAATTAAGCATTGCAGTGAACATTTTAACATTTTCAGCATGTATTTAAAATTTTAGTGGCAATAAGAAAGGCTTTACTGGAAACAGTGAAACTTTCATGGAAACTGTTAAAGTGCTCATCGAAAATTATGTTGTTATAAATGAAAATTAGCAATATTCGTTGAAAAAGTGCAAAATTTTGATTGGAAATTAAATGAAAAAACAGAGAAAAATGAGAAATTGCACTTAAAAATTACAAATATTGATAGAAAATTGAGCAACTTTGATTGTAAATTAAACATTACAGTAAAAATTATCAAATTTAAGCATTAATTTAAAATTTATCTGGCAGTTGCAATTTTGTACAGGAAATGATGAAATTTCCATTGGTACTTACAAAACTTTCTTCGAAAATTATGAAAATGCATTTGAAAATTTCAAGTTTCCTTTGTAAATTGCGAAATTTCTGTTTGTAAATTAAACATTGCAGTGAAAGTTATAAAATTGTCAGCATAAATTAAAACAATTACCGGCATATGCAAATTTTTTACTGGAAATACGACTAAATTTTCGTTGAAACTTATAAAGTATGTAGAAATTTATTTTCAATAAAAATATCAAACCGGCGAAAGACCATAATTTCAATTCAACTATAAAAAATATCAGAAATCTCAAAAACAAAGTTTCACTATGAAACTGAGAAAAGTGAAAAACCATATTTCTCCATAAGAAAGTTTCACTATGAAACTGAGAAAAGTGAAAAACCTTATTTCTCCATAAGAAAGTTTCACTATAAAACTGAGAAAAGTGAAAAACCATATTTCTCAATATTTCAACATTTTTTCAGCTACTAAGTAACTAGGTATATTTAGGTGTACCTAGATATGAATTAAGTATCTAGGGTTTTTATAAGACTAATCAATTAAGTGTGGGTGTTTAAATACAATTCAAATTTGTTTGGTTTATTTCATTTCATTGTGTTATGCTGTCGTCAGAGGATTAAGTGCATATTCTCCATTTTTTTTTTGAGTATATTTTTCATTTTTAAGACTATGTTTTCCATTTCTAAGAGCATATTTTTCATTTTTAAGAGGATATTTTCTACATTTAAGAGCATATATTGCATTTTTAAGAGCGCATTTTCAATTTTTTTGAGCATACTTTAAGCGCTTAAAATATATTTAGTGCATATTCTCCATTTTTTTTGAGTATATTATCATTTTTGGAAACATATTTTTCTTTTGTAAGAGTATGTTTTCCATTTCTAAGAGCATATTTTTCATTTTTAAGAGGATATTTTCTACATTTAAGAGCATATATATTACATTTTTAAGAGCATATTTTCCATTTTTTTGAGCTTATTTTAAGCGCTTTAAATAGTTTTTTGGAGCATATTTTTGGTTGGTGTTTATTACATTTGGTCCAAAGTAGGTATATATTTTTTTCTATACCGATGTGGTAAAAGATGATTAAAGATGAGCATGATATGTATATATTTTTTAATACTTTTTTGATTTTGACAGATGTCATGATATGTACATTTTTTTAAATATGTGTTTGGTTTTGACAGTTGTCATGGTAAAAGAGGATTAAAGATGATAATGATATGTATATATTTTTTAATACTTGTTTGGTTTTGACAGTTGTCATGGTAAAAGAGGATTAAAGATGATGATGATATGTATATATTTTTTAATACTTGTTTGGTTTTGACAGTTGTCATGGTAAAAGAGGATTAAAGATGATGATGATATTTATATATTTTTTAATACTTGTTTGGTTTTGACAGTTGTCATGGTAAAAGAGGACTAAAGATGATGATGATATGTATATATTTTTTAATACTTGTTTGGTTTTGACAGTTGTCATGGTAAAAGAGGATTAAAGATGATGATGATATGTATATATTTTTTAATATTAGTTTGGTTTTGACTGTTGTCATAGTAAAAGAGGATTAAAAATGATGGTGATATGTATACATTTTTAATACTTGTTTGGTTTTGACAGTTGTCATGGTAAAAGAGGATTAAAGATGATAGTGATAGGTATATTTCTTTAATAATTGTTTGGCTTTGACAGTTGTCATGGAAATAACATATATGCTTAATTTTTTCTATCCAGACAACACCATAAGATTTTCACATTTTCTATAAATAAAGAAGAAAATATAAATGGTCGACAAAAACTACCACATTTGATACTTCAGGTAAAATAGACTAGATTTGATTGTTTTAAAATTTTGTGTTTCTGACTGAATTCTTGCATTGGAAATGAAAATGTGTATTTAATATCACATATTACTTTTAGTCAATTGAGGGGTCTAGAAGTAAAAGGGTTTACGTGCATTTTGGTAGTTGGTGGTAGTTGATGTAGTTGGTAGTTTTTGTAAGTTTGGTATCTGAGATAAATGGCTTTAAAGTTAACTTGAAATTGAACATTCCAGGAATAAGTTTAGAAAACTGTATTAATATTTTAGACTTAGGCTTAGACTAAAATATCAACACAGTTTTCTAAACATATTCCTGGAATTTTGAATTTCAAATAAAGCCATTTATCTCAGAACTACAAAAAATGCACTTTTTTACCTAACCTTTTCAACCCTTTTACTTCTAGACCCTTCAATTAGTGACATTCTCATAAATACTTTTTGTATGCAAGAAATACATTTTTTGTGCAAATACTTTAGAAAAACTAAATTTTTGACTCGTAAATAAAACAGGAGTGGTTTTAAATATCCCAAAAATATTGAGCATTGTATGATAACGTAAATAAATGTATATGTTTTAGATTTGAAACTTTAAATTTTCTGAAAAAGTTTTTTTTTTTTAAACTTTTGAAAGTTAGAAACTTTGTTTCACATAACAAATTATGTGGAAGAACAAAATTCCACATTAGGAAATTCTGTAATAATGAAAATATTTAAAATCCTCCCAAATTTACAAAATTTTGTACATGCAACCTTGTAACATTAAGTCAACGATTTGTTTATTTTTATTTTAATCAACTTCTTCTATTTTTTATTATTTCTTTTGTTTCTATCAAAACTCAAATTAAATTCTTTCTTAAATTCTTTCTTAAATTCAAAATTTGGCACTAAATATCTTCGAAATTTCTGCCTTCAATTGCTAATTTTACATTACGTAATTGATGCGGTCCAACTATTTGTCATCGTTTGCAAATTTTTCATTTCTGTTTTGTTTCATTTTATAACTCTAAATGCCTTCTTCTTCGTACATTTTATAATTCAAAATGTTAAACACATTAGGTTTACATATTGTTAAAAAAAAAACTTTCAAGTCCTGCAAAATCTTCTGTGTTCATTCTACTTCGACAGATTTGTATCGGAAATAACATTTTTATAAATACTGCAGACATATCTTCTTTTGCCTATAGTAATATAGTACTAACATATATAAGTAATTCTCCAGAGTTTTCATATATTCCACAAATTTTGATATGTTTTAGTGAGAAGAACAAAAATGTTGCTTATATCAATTCTCTTGTTATTAATGATAATATTTATGATTGTTTTAATTTATTTGTTAACAATAGGGTTAACAATATAATTGTATAAAAAATTATCTTTTAACAATAATTTTTGTATGTCACTTTTTTTCAAAGATTTCAGAATTTTCGTAAATATTGTAGATATATCTTCTTTGACTATAATACACTTGTGGACAAAATTAAGGGACCACTAATAAAATTCAAAATAAATTTAAACCCAGATAACGACATTTAATGAACCGAATAAGTATATAAATGCAAGTGTTTCCTAACAAATAATAATAGTCATTAATAAACGTCTATTTATGTGAAATATCTGTTGAAAACACAACTTATAAATTGGAAAAGTTAGTTTAAGTATTTTTGGTGGTCTTTTAATTTTGTCCAGAAGTGTAATATTTCAGGGTTTTCACATTTTCCACAAATAATTATTTTTCTTGCTGAGAAAGACTTTAAAAAAACTTTAACACTTTTGGACAAAAACCTTAACATGCTGAGCCATAAAATTCCGGTTTTGATTAACACAATTGCAATCCTGAATATTTTACAGAGAGGATTCTGATGTCGTGGACATTTTTTTAATTGCATTTCTTACAGATTAAAATCAGATTCAATCCATAAGTAATAATACCATCATAAATAATAATACCATAAGTAATAGTTGTAAAGTAATTTCCTAATTTTTTCAATAATTGTATAAATTCTGAAAATTCTATCGTCCTGAAAATCCTGTGAATCCTCTGAATATCCTTTGGTGTTTTTAAAAATTCATGCATATTTAAAACATATTATTTCCGTAACAACTCGACTATTTGATCAATTAAAAACAGAATATTTAGAGAATTCCAAACTTTTTGCCTAAAACTTGGGCAAACAACTCGAGTATTTGGTCAATTCAAAACAGAATATTTAGAGAATTCCAAACTTTTTGCCTAAAACTTGGGCAAACAACTCGAGTATTTGGTCAATTCAAAACAGAATATTTAGAGAATTCCAAACTTTTTACCCAAAACTTGAGTGTAAAACAAGTATAAAAAAATAAATAAAAATGTGTCATAAAATTGAGAAAACTAATGACAAATTTCATAATATTTCTCCAAAATGAGGAGAATTTCTGCAAAATTTGGAAATATTCTTAAATTTTTAAGGACTGTCCGCAATAATTGGAACATTGCTCTCAAATGTAATGCTAAAGTTCCAGAATTTGTGATGAATTTAAAATATCAGAAAAGCCATCCAAAATTCAAGAGGTTTCATAATCAAAGCGAGGAAATTCATGACAAAATATTTGTTTATAATTGGGAATTTTTTAACAAAATTTAGAGTTGTAAAGTTATTGTTTAGCCTTTTGTTTAAATAATTGTGGATAATCTGAAAATCCTATTACCTTGTCTAGTCTGAAAAATTCAGGAATATTTAAAGCAAATTATTTCCATGACAACTTGACTATTTTGTCTACACAATACCGAAAATCTTGAGAATTCTAAAGTTTTTGACAAAAGTTGTGATGTCCACTTAACATTTCTCCAAAATAAGGAGGATTTCTACCAAATTAGGTAATATTCTTAAGTTTTTAAGTACTGTCCGCAATAATCGGAACAGTCCTCTCAAATGTAATAAGACATTTATTGAGTGTTGAGAATTTGTGACGAATTTAAAATTTCAGAAAATCCGTCCAAAATTCAAGAGGTTTCATAATCAAAGTGTGGAAATTCATGACAAATTTCAAAATATATATATCCATAATTGGGAAATCTTTGACAAAATTTAACATTTTTATGACAAGTAATAGTTGTAATAGATTGATCGATGTGGCTTTTATTTGTTGAAAATTCATAATTACTAATGTATGAAATAAAGTTACGCACTTTTTAAAATTTTCAAAATTGTTTTTTATTGTTCACGACAATTGTTTGTCCCGTTTGTGTGTTTGTGATACCCGAGGTATCATTTCTTCACCTGAAGAAGCCACAGTGGGGCGAAACAATTGTCGTGAACAATAAAAAACAATTTTGAAAATTTTAAAAAGTGCGTAGCTTTATTTCATACATTAGTAATAGTTGTAAGATTATTCTTAGCCTATGTTTTCAATACTTGTGGAAAATCTGAATATCCTATTGCCTATTGCGTTGTCAAGTCTGAAAACTTCAGGTTATTGTTTGGCCATTTTTTTTTCAATAATTGTGTAAAATCTAAAAATCCGATTGCGTTGTCTAGTCTGAGTAATAACTGATATTTTTTGGAGGTGTTTGAAAAGTGCATGAGAGTAGGGAGAGACACGTTAAGGCTTGGGGGCTATCCCTACTATAATACTGGTGTAGTTTGTAGTAACGGTCGCAGCTAAATGGAAGGTCATGACTAGTATGTTACTTTTGAAAGTTTATGGGCAATTGCTCGATAACATTCTCTTGTAGTAATCTTTTGATGCGATACATAACCAAACATTTGCGCTCAATTGTTTTAGGCGTTCGGTTGTTTCGACGAATCTAGGGCGATCGTCACTTGTCCGACCTAGAATCGTGATCGCGTTGGCGTCCATTAAAGTAACAAAACACTGCCGAATAACAACCTTCGAGCGGAATCGAGGTCGCTGCACGTCACAGTGGACGTTGCCAAAAAAGTTGAGCGTTAGAAAATTTAAAAAAAAAACCACAGCGTCAGTCAGGCTCGCAGTGGCAGCGCGTGCACATTCCCGCCAAGTTTGCCAACGCTGACGACCGGAAGAGCCCGAAGGATCCGGTCTGATGCGCGCGCGCCTCCAGGTGGAATCCGGCGCAGTCGTGCCACACACACCCGAGGTACGTCTCGCTTCTGCCGTGGCGTCAGTCTGGTGGCCGTTTAACGATTCAGTTTTCTCGTTTTCTCAGAGGCGCGTTACGATCCTGCACTATCGTAGTTCCGGGGGCACAGCTGGCGCTGGCTGTTTTTAGGTATGTCACCTCGCGCGTTCGGGGGCCCCACCCACCCCCCCGCACGCCCCTGCACAGGACCGAGCCGCCGTGGTCGCGTGGGAGCCCGAGGGCCCCCATCCGGGGCCCTTGGGGGCGACCCGGCCGCACGTCACTGGGGACGCCGCGTCCTCGCGCTGCATTTGTTCCCGCGCCAACGCCAGTTGTTTTAACGTCTAGGTTAGGACGCTCTGTGTGACAAGATGGCGAAACAAGTGACGGCCGTTGGAAACAAAAATACTCCACGCACTCTAGACGTGCTGATTGACCAACGGCTGGCGGGAGAATCGCGGGATTTGCGTTATTTTTAGATACCTTTTTGCGTTATGTTGCACAACATAACCTTTTAGCACGTAAATTTGTTATCGTAAACGAAAAACCAAAACAACAATATTGATAAACACCAAAACGCACATAACTGTCGTTATAAATTTAATAGGTGGCGCTCATACGCTTCTCTCACACTTCGCCAATTTCAAATTTAGTACTTCCTATTGATTAATTTGCAATAAGTATATGCAATACAATACGCAGAAAATTGATTTATTGTTCTGAGGATTAACACGCAATAACGGCCACAACCAATACGTTTCTTAATAAATTTCTATATAGCAATTGAATTATTATTAATTTATAAACAATCTTTATTAGGCTATCGACCCCATGTGGGGTCTTTCCACCTGAATTATTAATAATTCAATAGAATTATTAGAAGTAGTTATTAGATTAAGAAACAACAATCCACTATTAATACAGGGTGTCTCTAAATTATGTGAACATAACTTAACCACAGATTACTGGGATCAAAAGAAGACGATTTAACAAAACTTATCTATATACAAATGCGTTTGGTTTAGCAAGAATGTATCTAGATACATATTTAGATACTTGAAATGTATCCAGATACTGTATCTAGATACATGTATACGTTACAACACTGGGAACTATTATCAGGTCCAGATTAATTTAGGTGCGATCGATGGCAGTTATTTGTTAGTACAGATGCGGTAAATTAATGTAAAAAACCGGAATAATCTTGGAAATTTCCAACGCATTTAACAGTAATTCCTCAGAATTTTGACTAAATTGGAAAAAAAGGGTTGACTCTAAGGTAACCATGGGGGATAATCGACGAAGTTGGTTAAAAGTTGTACAAAATTTGTAACAATTTTCCAAAAACTATAAGACATTCTAAGTTCAACATCGACGATTATAGTTGGTTAAATGTTGTACAGCTGGCTTGATGTTAAGTATAGTAATAATTCTCATAGTTTGACAAATTTTTAATTTGATTTCAACATTATCTAGTTATTTTGTGTGTAAAATTCGTTAAACTTTGTAATTACCAAAGTGTTCCCCAACAATTTAGGAATTGCCAAAGTATTTGTTAAAATTTTTACAGACTTTCATTCGTAAATCCGAATTGTGTAGTGTGGAAGCTTTAAAAAATTAAATTTGTAACAATTTTCAAAAAACTATAAGAAATTCTAAGTTGAACATCGACGATTATAGTTGGTTAAATGTTGTACAACTGGCTTGATGTTAACTAATGTAATAATTCTCATAGTTTGACAAATTTTGAAATTAATTTCAACATTATCTAGTTTTTTTGTGTGTAAAATTTCGTTAAACTTTGTAATTACCAAAGTGTTCTCCAACAATTTAGGAATTGCCAAAGTATTTGTTAAAACTTTTACAGATTTTCATTCATAAATCTGAATTTTGTAGTGTGGAAGGTTTAAAAATTTAAATTTGTAACAATTTTCCAAAAACTATAAGAAATTCTAAGTTCAAAATCGACTATTATAGTTGGTTAAATGTTGTACAACTGGCTTGATGTTATCTAATGTAATAATTCTCATAGTTTGATAAATTTTTAATTTGATTTCAACATTATCTAGTTTTTTTGTGTGTAAAATTCGTTAAACTTTGTAATTACCAAAGTGTTCCCCAACAATTTAGGAATTGCCAAAGTATTTGTTACAATTTTTACATATTTTCATTCGTAAATCTGAATTTTGTAGTGTGGAAGCTTTGAAAAATTAAATTTGTAACAATTTTCCAAAAACTATAAGAAATTCTAAGTTCAACATCGACGATTATAGTTGGTTAAATGTTGTACAGGTGGCTTGATGTTAAATAATGTAATAATTCTCATAGTTTGACAAATTTTTAATTTGATTTCAACATTATCTAGTTTTTTTGTGTGTAAAATTTCGTTAAACTTTGTAATTACCAAAGTGTTCTTCAACAATTTAGGAATTGCCAAAGTATTTGTTAAAATTTTTACAGATTTTCATTCGTAAATCTGAATTTTGTAGTGTGGAAGGTTTAAAAATTTAAATTTGTAACAATTTTCCAAAAACTATAAGAAATTCTAAGTTCAAAATCGACTATTATAGTTGGTTAAATGTTGTACAACTGGCTTGATGTTATCTAATGTAATAATTCTCATAGTTTGATAAATTTTTAATTTGATTTCAACATTATCTAGTTTTTTTTTGTGTAAAATTTCGTCAAATTTGTAATTACCAAAGTGTTCTCCAACAATTTAGGAATTGCCAAAGTATTTGTTAAAACTTTTACAGATAGTGTGGAAGCTTTGAAAAATTAAATCTGTAACAATTTTCCGAAAACTATAAGAAATTTTAAGTTCAACATCGACGATTACAGTTGGTTAAATGTTGTACAACTGGCTTAATGTTAACTAATGTAATAATTCTCATAGTTTGACAAGTTTTGAAATTAATTTCAACATTATCTAGTTTTTTTGTGTGTCAAATTTCCTTAAACTTTGTAATTACCAAAGTGTTCTCCAACAATTTAGGAATTGCCAAAGTGTTTGTTAAATTTTTTACAGATTTTCATTCGTAAATCTGAATTTTGTAGTGTGGAAGCTTTGAAAATTTAAATTTGTAACAATTTTCCAAAAACTATAAGAAATTCTAAGTTCAAAATCGACTATTATAGTTGGTTAAATGTTGTACAACTGGCTTGATGTTATCTAATGTAATAATTCTCATAGTTTGATAAATTTTTAATTTGATTTCAACATTATCTAGTTTTTTTGTGTGTAAAATTTCATTAAAATTTGTAATTACTAAAGTGTTCTCCAACAATTTAGGAATTGCTAAAGTGTTTGTTAAAACTTTTACAGATTTTCATTCGTAAATCTGAATTTTGTAGTGTGGAAGCTTTGAAAAATTAAATTTGTAGCAATTTTCCAAAAACTATAAGAAATTTTAAGTTCAACATCGACGATTATAGTTGGTTAAATGTTGTACAACTGGCTTGATGTTAAGTAATGTAATAATTCTCATAGTTTGATAAATTTTTAATTTGATTTCAACATTATCTAGTTATTTTGTGTGTAAAATTCGTTAAACTTTGTAATTACCAAAGTGTTCTCCAACAATTTAGGAATTGCCAAAGTATTTGTTAAATTTTTTACAGATTTTCATTCGTAAATCTGAATTTTGTAGTGTGGAAGCTTTGAAAAATTAAATTTGTAACAATTTCCAAATAACTATAAGAAATTCTAAGTTCAACATCGACGATTATAGTTGGTTAAATGTTGTACAGGTGGCTTGATGTTAAATAATGTAATAATTCTCATAGTTTGACAAATTTTTAATTTGATTTCAACATTATCTAGTTTTTTTGTGTGTAAAATTTCGTTAAACTTTGCAATTACCAAAGTGTTCTCCAACAATTTAGGAATTGCCAAAGTATTTGTTAAATTTTTTACAGATTTTCATTCGTAAATCTGAATTTTGTAGTGTGGAAGCGTTGTAAAATTAAATTTGTAACAATTTCCAAAAAACTATAAGAAATTTTAAGTTCAACATCGACGATTGTAGTTGGTTAAATGTTGTACAACTGGCTTCATGTTAAGTAATGTAATAATTCTCATAGTTTGACAAGTTTTGAAATTAATTTCAACATTATCTAGTTTTTTTGTGTGTAAAATTTCGTTAAACTTTGTAATTACCAAAGTGTTCTCCAACAATTTAGGAATTGCCAAAGTGTTTGTTAAAACTTTTACAGATTTTCATTCGTAAATCTGAAATTTGTAGTGTGGAAGCTTTAAAAATTTAAATTTGTAACAATTTTCCAAAAACTATAAGAAATTCTAAGTTCAACATCGACGATTACAGTTGGTTAAATGTTGTACAGGTGGCTTGATGTTAACTAATGTAATAATTCTCATAGTTTTTCAAATTTTCAATTTGATTTGAACATTATCTAGTTTTTTTTTGTGTAAAATTTCGTCAAATTTGTAATTACCAAAGTGTTCTCCAATAATTTAGGAATTTCCAAAGTATTTGTTAAAATTTTTACAGATTTTCATTCGTAAATCTGAATTTTGTAGTGTGGAAGGTTTAAAAATTTAAATTTGTAACAATTTTCCATAAACTATAAGAAATTCTAAGTTCAAAATCGACTATTATAGTTGGTTAAATGTTGTACAACTGGCTTGATGTTATCTAATGTAATAATTCTCATAGTTTGATAAATTTTTAATTTGATTTCAACATTATCTAGTTTTTTTGTGTGTAAAATTCGTTAAACTTTGTAATTACCAAAGTGTTCTCCAACAATTTAGGAATTGCCAAAGTATTTGTTAAAACTTTTACAGATTTTCATTCGTAAATCTGAATTTTGTAGTGTGGAAGCTTTGAAAAATAAAATTTGTAACAATTTTCCAAAAACTATAAGAAATTCTAAGTTCAACATCGACGATTATAGTTGGTTAAATGTTGTACAGGTGGCTTGATGTTAAGTAATGTAATAATTCTCATAGTTTGACAAATTTTTAATTTGATTTCAACATTATCTAGTTTTTTAGTGTGTAAAATTTCGTTAAACTTTGCAATTACCAAAGTGTTCTCCAACAATTTAGGAATTGCCAAAGTGTTTGTTAAAACTTTTACAGATTTTCATTCGTAAATCTGAATTTTGTAGTGTGGAAGCTTTGAAAAATTAAATTTGTAACAATTTTCAAAAGACTATAAGAAATTCTAAGTTCAACATCGACAATTATAGTTGGTTAAATGTTGTACAGGTGGCTTGATGTTAACTAATGTAATAATTCTCATAGTTTGATAAATTTTTAATTTGATTTCAACATTATCTAGTTTTTTTGTGTGTAAAATTCGTTAAACTTTGTAATTACCAAAGTGTTCTCCAACAATTTAGGAATTGCCAAAGTGTTTGTTAAAACTTTTACAGATTTTCATTCGTAAATCTGAATTTTGTTGTGTGAAAGCTTTGGAAAATTAAATTTGTAACAATTTTTCAAAAACTATAAGAAATTCTAAGTTCAACATCGACGATTACAGTTTGTTAAATGTTGTACAACTTGCTTGGTGTTAACTAATGTAATTCTCATAGTTTGACAAATTTTGAATTTGATTTCAACTAGATAATGTTGTTTTTAGTGCAAAATAATTTTATTTATATTTTGTATCGAAATATTTCGTAAAACTTTGAAATTACTGAAGTGTTGCCCATAATTTAAGAATTGCCAAAGTATTTTGCTAATATTTTTGCAGAATTTAATTCATAATTCTGCAATTTGTAGTGGAAGCGTGAAAATTAAGTAACAATTTGAAATAATCTTCCAGAAATCTATCCAGAAAATATTTTGAATCATTTTCCAGTACAATGGCAGCACCAAAAAAAACAGTTTGAAAAAAAAAACATTTTCCAGTTTGAAAAAGCAACTTAGCGAACCCTTAAAAGAGCTTTCTATTCAGTACAGGATTTTTTTTTGTACATAAAATGTAGTGTTTTCCTAATTTATGTTGTCTTGACCTCACATATAATTCATGTCCAAAGAAGTTTGAAGTTTGAATAACTATTGTAACAATTTGAATATAATAACAATTTGAATTCAGTAGCATGTAATTCACATATATCTATTTTGTACTTGTCACACAAAGGGAAATTTGTAGCAATTTTCCATGAATAACTACCAGAGCAGCGTAATTGATTTTCAAAAATTCTGGACAGCAATTCTTAATTTTTAATTTATCTTCATTTATAGTTTTGATTAATTTTATTATAATCACATAAAAATCGCAAATCGCTGATTTTTAATAGCGACCTGGAAAATTTTATTCCTAGCAATTTTCCATTAAACTGTACTTTAATCAAACAATTGTGACCAAAAATCTGTTCAGCAAACGTTATTTTCCCAATTAATCATCATTTCCGGTTTTCATAAATTTGAATGCAAAAGCATGCAATTCACAAATCTCTAGTTTGTTATATAGTCATAGAAAATGAAATTTTTAGCAATTTCCATGAAAAACTACTACACTGACTACATGAATTAGCAAAAATCTATACAGCAATTAAAAATAATTAATTTACTTTTATTTGCAGCTTTCGTAAGTTTTGTTAAAATCACATTTCAAATATTTCTGTGAGTTTCTATAGTATATAGTAATATACTTTACTGGTAGCGACGTGGAAAATTTTCCATTATTAAATACCTTAGTGAAAAATTTGTTAGAAACAAAATACTTACTACAACCGTTATTGTAAAATTCATCTTCATCTTTATATATCATAAACTTTAATGAAGCGGCATATTACAGTTCTTCAATTTGCTGAAAATTATATTTGAAGCAATTTTCCACGAAAATATTTTTCAGTGAAGACATTTTTGATTATCAAAAATCTGTACTGCAATATCAAAGTTTTTAATTTTTCTTCATTTATGTCTTCAAGATTTTCGTTCGCGGGATTTGCGTTATTTTTGGATACTGTTTTGCGTTATGTTGCACAACATAACCTTTTAGCACGTAAATTTGTTATCGTAAACGAAAAACCAAAACAACAATATTGATAAACACCAATAACGCACATAACTGTCGTTACAAATTTAATAGGTGGCGCTCATACGCTTCTCTCACACTTCACCAATTACAAATTTAATTCTTCCCATTGATTAATTTGCAATAAGTATATGCAATACAATACGCAGAAAATTGATTAATTGTTCTGAGGATTTACACGCATTAACGGCCACAACCAATACATTTCTTATTCAATTTCTATATATATAGAATATAAACTATATCTATATCTATAATATCTATATAAACAATCTTGATTAGACTGTCGATCCATGTGGGGTCTTTCCACCTGAATTATTAATAATTCGTTAGAATTATTAGAAGTAGATATTAGATTAAGAAACAACAATCCACTATTAATGTATTTGATATTAGAATTAAACAAATAAATAAGTTTAAAGTTTTATCCATAAATGACCAGTTATATATTTAAGGTTGTTATATTTATATTTAACAACCTTAAATAAATAAATATAAGCTTCAGACCTATATAGCCTTTTTTTAATGTAATATGTAAAGTTGCAGATATTTTTTTTATTGATTACAAGAAACAATCAATAAAAACATTTATTTAAGGTTGTTGTATTAAGTACTTGCTGGTATTTATTTTTATTTTATTTTATTATTTATTTCTATCGCCTAACTAGTTTCGGTTTATTTAAAAAAACATCTTCAGGTGTATTTTAATGTGTATATATCATGACCTTATTTGAATTTTGAAATTTGAAAGTTATAGATAATCAATAAAATACCAGTAAGTACCATTATAAGTACCAGTAAGTATACAACAACCTTAAATATATATATATATATATATAACTGAAAATTATAAAAGTATTAATCGTGTAGAATCCAATGGCAGACATAGGAACTATAATCAGGTCCAGATTAATTTGGGTGCCATCGATAGGAGTTATTTGTTAGTAAGATAAATTTCACGTAAAATACTGTTGAAATTTTTGATAAAAGTTTTATCATGTATAATCCAATGACAGGCATAAGAACTATAATCAGGTCCAGATTAATTTGGGTGCGATCGATAGCAGTTATTTGTTAGTAAGATTAATTTCACGTAAAATACTGTTGAAATTTTTAATCAAAGTTTTATCGTGTAGAATCCAATGGCAGACATAGGAACTATAATCAGGTCCATATTAATTTGGGTGCGATCGATAGCAGTTATTTGTTAGTAAGATTAATTTCACGTAAAATACTGTTCAAATTTTTAATAAAAGTTTTATAATATATAATAAAGAATATTTATTAGCAAATAACGCTACATAATATACAAAATTTCAACAAAAAACAACAAAAGAAAACACACAAATAGCAACTACAATCTTCATATTAACATAACTTTAATTCTATTTACTACATCTACTATTTTCTATTTACAGTCAATCAATTCAAACACATAGTCCCTCACCTGAGACTTAAACCTATGAAAATGTATCTCATTTTTTATGTGACAGGGCATGTTGTTATCGTGTAAAATCCAATGGTAGGCATAGGAACTATAATCAGGTCCAGATTAATTTGGGTGCGTTCGATGGCAGTTATTTGTCAGTACAGATGCTTTAAACTAGTATCCAAAACCGGAATAACTTGGAAATTCACAACGTATTTAAGAGCAATTCCCCAGACTTTAGAATAAAATAAGAAAAAACCGTGTTGACTGAAAGCAGCTCTTAGGTAGCTAATCAAGCTTAAAAGCTCAAGGTAGCTTCAAAGGTAGCTAAATAATAGTAGTTAATGGTAGCTAATCGACCATTACAGTTGGTTAAAAGTTGTACAACTGGCTTAATGTTAACTAATGTAATAATTCATGTTTGGTGCTTATTTTTGTAAGTTTGGCAAATTTTGAATTTGATTTCTACATAATCTAGATAATTTTGTCTAAAATATTTTAATTATATTTTATATACAAGTTTAAAAAAACTTTGAAATTATCAAAGTGATGCCCAAAATTTAGGAATTACCAAAGTATTTTGCTAACATTTTTGCAGAATTTAATGAATTTCCAACGTATTTAATTGTTTTTAACGTACTGGGGTTCCCCAAAGTTAAGAAAAAAATTGTAAAACAACTGATTCAAAGGTAGCCATGGGAGCTAATCCACGATTCAAGTTGGTTATATATTGTACAACTGGCTTAATGTTAACTAATGTAATAATTCATGTTTGGTGCTTATTTTTGTAAGTTTGGCAAATTTTGAATTTGATTTCAACATAATCTAGATAATTTTGGGTAAAATAATTTCAATTATATTTTATATACAAGTTTAGAAAAACTTTGAAATTATCAAAGTGGTGCCCAAAATTTAGGAATTGCCAAAGTATTTTGCCAACATTTTTGCAGAATTTAATCAATTTCCAACGTATTTAATTGTTTTTAACGTACTGGGGTTCCCCAAAGTTAAGAAAAAAATTGTAAAACAACTGATTCAAAGGTAGCCATGGGAGCTAATCCACGATTCAAGTTGGTTATATATTGTACAACTGGCTTAATGTTAACTAATGTAATAATTCATGTTTGGTGCTTATTTTTGTAAGTTTGGCAAATTTTAAATTTGATTTCTACATAATCTAGATAATTTTGGGTAAAATAATTTCAATTATATTTTATATACAAGTTTAGAAAAACTTTGAAATTATCAAAGTGGTGCCCAAAATTTAGGAATTGCCAAAGTATTTTGCTAACATTTTTGCATAATTTAATCAATTGCCAACGTATTTAATTGTTTTTAACGTACTGGGGTTCCCCAAAGTTAAGAAAAAAATTGTAAAACAACTGATTCAAAGGTAGGCATGGGAGCTAATCCACGATTCAAGTTGGTTATATATTGTACAACTGGCTTAATGTTAACTAATGTAATAATTCATGTTTGGTGCTTATTTTTGTAAGTTTGGCAAATTTTGAATTTTATTTCAACATAATCTAGATAATTTTGGGTAAAATAATTTCAATTATATTTTATATATAAGTTTAGAAAAACTTTGAAATTATGAAAGTGGTGCCCAAAATTTAGGAATTTCCAAAGTATTTTGCCAACATTTTTGCAGAATTTAATCAATTTTCAACGTATTTAATTGTTTTTAACGTACTGGGGTTCCCCAAAATTAAGAAAAAAAATGTAAAACAACTGATTCAAAGGTAGCCATGGGAGCTAATCCACGATTCAAGTTGGCTAAAAGTTGTACAACTGGTTTAATGTTAACTAATGTAATAATTCATGTTTGGTACTAATTTTTATAAGTTTGGCAAATTTTGAATTTGATTTCTACATAATCTAGATAATTTTGGGTAAAATAATTTCAATTATATTTTATATACAAGTTTAGAAAAACTTTGAAATTATCAAAGTGGTCCCAAATTTTGGAATTGTCGAAGTATTTTGCCAACATTTTTGCAGAATTTAATCAATTGCCAACGTATTTAATTGTTTTTAACGTACTGGGGTTCCCCAAAGTTAAGAAAAAAATTGTAAAACAACTGATTCAAAGGTAGCCATGGGAGCTAATCCACGATTCAAGTTGGTTATATATTGTACAACTGGCTTAATGTTAACTAATGTAATAATTCATGTTTGGTGCTTATTTTTGTAAGTATGGCAAATTTTGAATTTGATTTCAACATAATTTGGATAATTTTCTGTAAAATAATTTCAATTATATTTTATATACAAGTTTAGAAAAACTTTGAAATTATCAAAGTGGTGCCCAAAATTTAGGAATTGCCAAAGTATTTTGCTAACATTTTTGCAGAATTTAATCAATTGCCAACGTATTTAATTATTTTTAACGTACTGGGGTTCCCCAAAATTAAGAAAAAAATTGTAAAACAACTGATTCGAAGGTAGCCATGGGAGCTAATCCACGAGTCAAGTTGGTTATATATTGTACAACTGGCTTAATGTTAACTAATGTAATAATTCATGTTTGGTGCTTATTTTTGTAAGTTTGGCAAATTTTGAATTTGATTTTAAAATAATCTAGATAATTTTGGGTAAAATAATTTTAATTATATTTTATATACAAGTTTAGAAACACTTTGAAATTATCAAAGTGGTGCCCAAAAATTAGGAATTGCCAAAGTATTTTGCAAACATTTTTGCAGAATTTAATCAATTTCCAACGTATTTAATTGTTTTTAACGTATTGGGGTTCCCCAAAATTAAGAACAAAATTGTAAAACTACTGATTCAAAGGTAGCCATGGGAGCTAATCCACGATTCAAGTTGGTTATATATTGTACAACTGGCTTAATGTTAACTAATGTAATAATTCATGTTTGGCGCTTATTTTTGTAAGTTTGGCAAATTTTGAATTTAATTTTAACATTACCTAGATAATTTTGGGTAAAATAATTTTATTTATATTTTATATCCAAATTTTGGAAAAAAACTTTGCAATTACCGAATGTTGCCCAAAATTTAAGTATGTATCTTAAGTACGTAAGTACGTATCTACTACTGAAGATGGTCGCTTGGCGACTGAAATGTACATTTAGAAAAAATAAATGTTTTTTGTGAAAAAGGTGCTACGTTTTATTTCTAAATTGCCAAAGTATTTTGCTAATATTTTTGCAGAATTCAAGTTGTAAATGTTGTACAACTGGCTTGATGTTAACTAATGTAATAATTCATGTTTGGTGCTTATTTTTGTAAGTTTGGCAAATTTTGAATTTGATTTTAACATTACCTAGATAATTTTGAGTAAAATAATTTTATTTATATTTTATATTCAAGTTTCGAAAAACCGTCGTGAAATCGTCGTTTCAGAATTATATCTACAGATTTTCTCGAATTGTCAGGTGGCTTTTGATGTGTAATCAAAAAAATGTGATTCTACTGATTAAGACTATCACGATTATTTCTGTAGATAGTAGATACTATCTTTTACACAATGTTATCATATGTTTATCAAATATTTGGAATGTTGTAGGATTCCAAAATCAAATTAAACTTAGTATTTCCCAACGTATTTTTCAGAAATCCTTCAAAATTTAGAAGAAAAAAAATTGATAAAATATGATAGAAAATCAAATTGGACAGAAACATTGCACATAATTTGTGATTTTGTAAATTTCGAATTATCCAAGTTTCTTGTTAGCAATATAGATTTTCTCGAGTTTTCAGACATTTATTGATTAAGACTATCTTGATTATTTGTATAGATACTAATTTTTACACAATGGTATCATATCTTCATCAAATATTTGGAATATTGTTGGCTGATTCCAAAATCAGAATAACCTTGGAAATTCCCAACGTATCTAACAGATTCTTAAAGATTCCCCAAATTCCCCAGATTAAAAACCTATTTAAATGAATTTAAAAAAATGACAAAAAATAAAAAAATTGCGGTCTTAAGGTTTTAAGTGTTAAGGCTTTAAGGTTTTTATCTGCGTTTTATTTAGAGGAATTTTGCTTTTTTAATATTATTAGAATGTAAAGTTTTAGGTTTCCAAAATCAAAATAAACATGGAAATTTCCAACGTATTTATCAGAAATTATCCAAAATTTAGAAGACATTTTTTTAAATAAAATATGATTCTATGATATCTTATGATATGTAATACACCTGGTTGTTTATTTAATAATGTATACAATTATATTCAATTTTATAATGTATACAATTATATTCAATTTTATAATGTATACAATTATATTCAATTTTATATCGTATCCTTAATGTAAATCATTTGAATTGAAATATTTATTCTCTCCAACCATACTAAATAGTATTTACTCCAATTAATACAAAACAGCTTACCTAAAATACTACACCTACATTCAAATGAACCGCATTGGATATTTACCTGAAACAAAAACATATTATTAATAACTGATATTATATACAGAGTGTCAATATGAAAAGTTGCCATCGAGTTTTTTCATAGAACACATAACTATTTTTAACATTACTTAAAACCGTTTGGGTGGTTCGAAAGGGGAACCAAAATGACGTATGTAGTATTAAATGTATGTTTCATGGCATATGTAATTAGTTTTATATTAGAAATATTAATGAAAAATTTGAGAAGATTTCTTTAGATTTGCAGGACATAAAATAAAAGAGAATAACATTCTAAACACATTCCTTAAAACTTCAAAAATTATGAAATCAAAAACGAAATGAAATAAAAACGATGTAACAGATGACATATTTTGGGTTTGCATTTCTATATTCGAATTTTGGTAAATTTTGAATTGTCCCAGTTCTTTCACCAATATCTATAAATTTCCTCGAATTTTCCTACTTTTATTAAGACCTTAAAATGATCATCTTATTAAAACAATTGCAGATCAAGTACAAAATGGAAAAAAAATAAAGTTACAGATGACATATTTTGTCATTTTAAAAAGATGAAACAAAAATTAAGTAACAGATGACATATTTTGTCATTTTAAAAAGATGAAACAAAAATTAAGTAACAGATGACATATTTTGTCATTTTAAAAAGATAAAACAAAAATGAAGTAACAGATGACATATTTTAAGTTTTCATTTCTATATTCAAATTTTGGTAAATTTTGAATTGTCCCAGTTCTTTCACCAATATCTATAAATTTTCTCGAATTTTCCTACTTTTATTAAGTGATAATGATCATCTTATTAAAACAATTGTAGATCAAGTACAAAATGAAAAAACATAAAGTAACAGATGGCATATTTTGTCATTTTAAAAAGATGAAACAAAAATTAAGTAACAGATGACATATTTTGGGTTTGCATAATGTATACTATATTCAAATTTTGATAAATTTTGAATTGTCCCAGTTGTTTTACTTTTCACCAATATCTATAAACTTTCTCAAATTTCCCGATTTTTATTAAGACCTTAAAAAGATCATCTTATTAAAACAATTCCAGATCAAGTATAAAATGAAAATAAAAAATAAAGTAACAGATGATATATTTTGGGTTTGCATTTCTATATTTAAAATTTGATCAATTTTGAATTATCCCAATCGTTTCACCAATATCTATAAATTTTCTTCAATTTTCCTACTTTTATTAAGACCTTAAAACGATCATCTTACTAATACAATTGCAGATCAAATACAAAATGAAAAAAAAATGAAGTAACAGATGACATATTGTCTCATTTTAAAAATATGAAATAAAAATGAAGTAACAGATGACATATTGTGTCATTTTAAAAAGATGAAACAAAAATGAAGTAACAGATGACATATTTTGGGTTTGCATTTCTATATTCAAATTTTGATAAATTTTGAATTGTCCCAATCGTTTCACCAATATCTACTTTTACTTTTTACCAACCTCTATAAATTTTCTCGAATTTTCCGATTCTTATTAAGACCTTAAAAATATCATCTTATTAAAACAATGCCAGATCAAGTATAAAATGGAAAAAAAATGAAGTAACAGATGACATATTTTGGGTTTGCATTTCTATATTTAAAATTTGATAAACTTTAAATTATCCCAATCGTTTCACCAATATCTATAAATTTTCTCGTATTTTCCGACTTTTATTAAGATCTTAAAACGATCATCTTATTAAAACAATTGCAGATTAAGTACAACATGAAAAAAACATGAAGTAACAGAACACATATTTTGGGTTTGCATTCCTATATTCAAATTATGGTAAATTTTGAATTGTCGCAGTGTTTTCACCAATATCTATACATTTTCTCGAACATTCCGAATTTTATTAAGACCCTAAAATGACCATGTTATTAAAACAATTGCAGGTCAAGTATTAACCAATATTTTCGCAGAATTAAAGGGTTTATGATGAAGAAGGAACTTTAATAATTTATATATTAGTAACCTATATATAACTATACTACTAAATAATATACTAATATAACTATATTAGTAACGTGCATGTTAATAATATTTTTTTTAAACAGTGTAGAAAAAGTGTTAGTCATTACTCGAGTACAATTGGGGGTGGGCTAGTGGGATAATCATATACAAGGATAATCATCCCTTCATTTTTAATCCGACCGAAATAGAAATCATCATTTTATTGATAAGAAATCGCGAAATTACTCGATGATTAAGCCAATAATTTAATCAAACTTAATGGCAAATTCAAGTTTGAATCATCATATCAGAGTGAGTCAAGTGTAGGTATGTGGCCAGTAAAATCATCTCCTAAATTTCACGTAAACTACAATTTTATAATTTTTATCGTAATAAGTATTTGGAAGCCATATTCTAGAATTCCAAAATCTGAATAACCTTGGAAATTCTAAACGTATTTAACAGAGATTCTTCAGAATTTAGAGAAAAAAAAATGAAAGCAATGATTTATAGGAGATTGTTTTTTATAGTTTGTAATTAAAAACGTGTACGTCCTTAATTTTTCTTAAACTCTATATGTTACTTAAATTCGCAAAGGTTTCGACTCCTTATGGAGCCATCTTCAGGTGAAAACCAAAATAGTCTTTAGATGAATACCAAAATATCCAAGGATAATCATCCCCTAATTGAATCCGACAAAAATAGAAATCATAATTTTACTAATTTTCGGGATAAAGATAATTATTCTCTAATTTAATCGGACAGAAATAGAAATCATTTAATTAATTTTCAGGATAAGGATAAGCATCCCCTAATTTAATATGACAGAAATAGAAGTCATCATTTTATTAATTTTCAGGACAAGAATAATCATCCCTTAATTTAATCCGACAGAAATATAAATCATCAATTTATAAATTTTCAGGATTAGGATAATCATCTCCTAATTTAATCCGGCAGAAATAGAAAACATCATTTCATTAATTTTCAGGATAAGGATAATGATCCCCTAATTTAATCCGACAGAACTAGAAATCATTATTTTATTGATGATACTTTTTGAACATCATCTAAAGACGATCAACTTATGTATATAATTGCAGCTCAAGTATTAATCAATTTTTTTGGCAGAATTGAAGGGTTGATGATGAAGTAGGAACTTTGATGATTTATTTATTAGTAACCATCTGCATTTTAATAATATATTTTTTAAAACAATGTAGAGCAAGTGTTAGTCAGTATTCAAGTACAATTGGGGGTGGGCGGGTGGGCACTAGTATAATCATCCCTTAATTTAATCCGACAGAATAGAAATCATCATTTTATTAATTTTCAGGACAAGAATAATCATCCCCGAATTTAATCCTACAGAAATAGATATCATCAATTTATCGATTTTTAGACTCTTTTCAAGATCATCTTAAAATGATCAATTTATTAAAACAATTGAAGTTCAAGTATTAACAAATATTTTCGCAGAATTGAAGGGCAGATGATCAAGTAGGAACTTTGATGATTAATTTATTAATAACCATCTGCAATCTAATATATATATATATATATATATATATATATATATATATATATATATATATATATATATATATATATATTTTTAAACAATGTAGAACAAGTGTTAGTCATTATTAAAGTACAATTGGGGGTGGGCGGGTGGGCACAAGTATAATCATCCCCTAATTTAATCCGACAGAAATAGAAATCATCATTTTATTAATTTTCAGGACAAGAATAATCATTCCCTAATTTAATCCGACAGAAATAGAAATCATCATTTTATTAATTTTCAGACTTTTATTAAGATCATCTTAAAATGACCAATTTATTGATATAATTGCAGATCAAGTATTAACCAATATTTTCGCAGAATTGAAGGGTTGATGATGAAGTAGGAACTTTGATGATTTATTTATTAATAACCATCTGCATTCAATTTTTTTTAAAACTATGTAGAACAAGTGTTAGTCATTATTTAAGTACAACGGGGGGTGGGTGGGTGGGCACTTGTATAATCATCCCCTAATTTAATCCGACATAAATAGAAATCATCATTTTATTGGGATACTTTTATTAGCATCATCTTATTTCAAGTTGATCATCTAACTTATTTATATAATTGTAGGTCAAGTATTAACCAATAATTTCGCAGAATTGAAGGGTTAGTGATGAAGTACGAACTTTGATGATTTATTTATTAGTAACCATCTGCATTTTAATAATATTTGTTTTAAACAATGTAGAACGAGCGTTAGTCATTATTCAAGTACAATTGGGGGTGGGCGGGTGGGCACTAGTCTAATCATCCCCTAATTTAATCCGACAGAAATAGAAATCATCATATTATTGATTATTGATGATTTTTTTTTGTTTTGTTAAACAATGTAGAACAAGTGTTAGTCATTATTGAAGTACAATTGGGGGAGGGCGGGTGGGCACTAGTATAATCATCCCTAATTTAATCCGAGAGAAATAGAAATCATCATTTTATTGATGATACGTTTAGATTAGAGTACTGTTTGTTTAAATTGAGGTTTCTCTTCTGATGAACTCTTTGGTTTCTGCCTCTTTCAGGTGGGAGTCATGTCGCGCGTGAACGGCTGCGGCCCCCAAGACGGCGGCCTCTTCAGGGGCAGCAGCATCGAGTGCCGCATCCTGGCCGGCACCTACCACCACGAGAAGCTGCTCAACCTGCGGGTGTACCGCCTGGAGCGGCTCCTCCACAACCTGATCAGGTACGTGAACCGGGAGCGGCCGTTGGACGGCGACTCCTTCGAGAACGCCGAGCCTCCGGAGTGGTGGCCCGAGGACCACATCTTCGCGGCCATCGACTCCATGCGCGACAGGGCGGCCAACGTGAGCTGGACCAAGGTGCTCAGGCGGCTCATCGGCACCGGCGTCGAGTTCTACAGGAAGGCGCCCGCCTTCGGGTTCGAGGTGAAGGCCGAGGTCAGGAGCAAGAGGAGGCGCGAGCGCGGCGACGTGGTCAGCCCGAGGGTCGTCCGGGAGCTGAAGAGGTTGAAGGTGGACGGGTCGCTGAAGCTGGCGAACGTCGGCGGGGAGACGAAGCGGATGAGGGTGCCGTCGAGGAGGGTGTCTTACGACGTGCAGCGGAGGAAGCCCGCGTACGAGGTGCAACGGAAGAAGGCCGCCTTCGAGGTGCAGAGGAAGAAGGTCGCGTTTGAGGTGCAACGGAAGAAGGGCGTTAACGTGGTGCAAACGAATAATCTGAACTGGGAGATGCAACGCAAACTCAATGGCGAAGTTGATCTGCAGCCCAGTGAGGTACAAATGAAGAAGGTTGCGTATGAGGTACAACGGAAGAAGGGCGATGACGGGGTGGGAATGAAGAATTTGAACTGGGAGCTACAACCGAAGAAGGACGAAGATGGGGTGGCAATGAAGAATTTGAGCTGGGAGCTACAACCGAAGAAGGACGAAGATGGGGTGGCAATGAAGAATTTGAACTGGGAGCTACAACCGAAGAACGGCGAAGATGGGGTGGCAATGAAGAATTTGAGCTGGGAGCTACAATCGAAGAAGGACGAAGATGGGGCGGAAATGAAGAATTTGAACTGGGAGCTACAACCGAAGAAGGACGAAGATGGGGTGGCAATGAAGAATTTGAGCTGGGAGCTACAACCGAAGAAGGACGAAGATGGGGTGGTTATGAAGAATTTGAACTGGGAGCTACAACCGAAGAACGGCGAAGATGGGGTGGCAATGAAGAATTTGAACTGGGAGCTACAACCGAAGAAGGACGAAGATGGGGTGGCAATGAAGAATTTGAGCTGGGAGCTACAACCGAAGAAGGACGAAGATGGGGTGGCAATGAAGAATTTGAACTGGGAGCTACAACCGAACATGAGCTATGATGGGATTCAAATGAAGAATTTGAACTGGGAGTTACAAACAACGAAGGGCGATAATATGCTGGACATGAAGAAGTTGAACTGGGAGCTACAACCGAAGAAGGTTGATGACGAGGCAAAACTGAAGAACTTGAACTGTGAGCTACAGCACAAGCTTATCGGCGAAGTGGAACTGGAACCCAGCGAGGTGCCGCAGAAGCCAATAATGAACTTCAACTGTACCTTGCAACTGAAGAAGATTGACGAACCAAAGAACCCTACCATTAACAAGCAACCGAACACCATTCTTGGCGAGGTTCAACGGCTTGATTTTGAAGTGCAATTGGAAGATACTGCTGGCGAGTTGCGAAACGTTGATGTTAACGTGCAACCGAAGAACGTTCACGACACATTCCAACCCCATCACATGCAGCTCAACCACGCTAATATTGCGACGGAGGCCGACGAAATTAACGTACAACCCAAGGTTTCTGATAAACCCGAAAGCTCCGCGAAATCAGACTTTATGTACTCGCTAAACCTAAACCTTGCACCCAAAGCACCAACTACAGACACCTGCACCACGTCCACGGTGGACACCAACAAGTACAACAGCGCCATACCGTTCTCCTCGGACCTGGGGCGCCTCCTGATACAAAAAGACAGGTACGTGCTGTCCAAGGAGATGCTCGCCAGGAAGACCGAGAAGATGGAGTACTACATGAAGCAGATGCCCGCCGTCGTTAAGGACAAGAAGTACGAGGTGTCCTACAACAGGAAGCACAGCTCCGATCACGTCTTCGTCTTCCCGAAGCGCCAGCACGCCGGAAACCTGGACTTCTCCAGGTGCTGCAGGAGGGTCTCGGTACGGCTCGAGACCATCGACATCAGCGGGTACCTCACCAGGTTATGAAAACCAGGTTTAAACGTTGGTGTGTTATTTGTGAGTCCATCGACATCAGCGCGTACCTCACCAGGTTGTAAAACCAAGGTTTAAACGTTGGTGTCATATTTGTGATAGAACTGCGCTTTAAATGCGCAGTGTACGAAACTCTTCAGGGGATGTTATTTATTTTTACTTAGGACTAAATTATTCGTTAAATGTGTAGTTCACTTCGATTGCACCGAATTGTGACGACGTTCGAAGCTGATATTGTTAAATTAGATAAATGTATTGTTGGTGGAGACGAGTTTACATTACTTTTGGATGTTCTATGAGAAGATTATACATATTTTTACATCTAAATAAACTACATTTTTTAATCAGCTCTTCAACTTATTTTATATTATTTTCAGCTTGGGATGCCTGAAAAGACCTATTATGTTGCTCTCCTTGATTTTATTTTTCGTCAGTTGGTACTGCTCAGTGGCGCGCGGCGAAATTTCAACGGGGTCGAAATCATAACCAACAAATATTGCACCAATTCATCATCGCAGTAATGACAATTGAACCAAATAAAAACAGGATAGGGGAGAATAACTCTATGATCCGGTCATAATGGGTCATTAGGATGTACGCATCTTGTTCTGATGTAAACATTTTTGGATATCTAGAAGACAGTTCTTATTCCGCTGCAAGCTGTCACTTTGACAGACAAACTGTCAAAACGTCAGTGTTCCCAACTGTAACTGGAAACTTTCGAGATCGAGAATTTCGCGACCAAAAAAATGCAAATCGTTTGAAATTTATCAATAATTCCCAAGATATCTCAATAATTTTGGAGATTCCACAGGTGTCCCAATAAATATCCGTTTGACATTTCTCAACAATTCTCAAGATTTCTCAATAATTTTGGAGATTTCTACAGATGTCCCAATAAATATCAATAATTGAGATAATTTATCAGCAGAGATCATTGAACAATCCAAGATTTCCCAATCATTTTCGAGATTTCTAAAGATATCTCAAGAGTCCTTAGCTTTTTGAGAGATTCCTCAGTAATTTTGAGATCATAAAAATCAGAAATAATTGACACGATCATTGCTCACATTTTTCATTTTCCAAATTTATTGAAAATTTAAAAAAATGTCAAGACATTAGTAAATATTGTCAAATTTTGAAAGATATTTCAATTATTTCCCTCATTTGTCAACTATATTTTGAGATCTCTACAGATTTTGCTATAACTATCAAGATTTCTGGAGATTTTTTGATAATTCCAAAAATTTTCTAGTAAAAATGCTATTAAAAACTCCAAGGGAAAAAGTTCAAACTTAAAGGAAAGGATTCATAAAAATGTTGTAAACTATCAAGACTTCTGGAGATTTTTTGATAAATCCAAAAATTTCCCAGTAAAAAAATGCTAAAATGCTCCAAGGAAAAGCTCCAAAATTAAAGGAAAGGATACATAAAAATGTTGATAAAAATGTCAAGATTTTTGTAAATATTGTCAAATTTTGAAAGATATTTCAATGATTTCCCTCATTTGTCAATTATATTTTGAGATCTCTACAGATTTTGCTATAACTATCAAGATTTCTGGAGACTTTTTAATAAATCTAAAAAAAATCCCAGTAAAAAATGTTATTAAAAACTCCAAGGAAAAAAACTTAATTTCAAACTTAAAGGAAAGGATACATAAAAATGTTGATAAAAAATGTCAAGATATTTGTAAATATTATCAAATTTTAAAAGATATATCATTTATTTTCCTCATTTGTCAATTATATTTTGAGATCTCTACAGATTTTGCTGTAACTATCAAGATTTATGGAGATTTTTTGATAAATCCAAAAATTTTCGAGTGAAAAAAAACCATTAAAAACTCCAAGAAACAAAACTTCACTTCAAACTTGAAGGAAAGAATACGCAAAAATGTTTTAAAAAATGACAAGATATTTATAAATATTGTCAAATTTTGAAAGATATTTCAATTATTTCCCTCATTTGTCAATTATATTTTGAGATCTCTACAGATTTTGCTATAACTATCAAGATTTCTGGAGATTTTTTAATAATTCAAAAAAAATCCCAGTAAAAAATGCTATTAAAAACTCCAAGGAAAAAAAACTTCAAACTTAAAGGAAAGGATATATAAAATTGTTCATAAAATATGACAAAATATTTGTAAATATTGTCAAATTTTGAAAGATATTTCAATTATTTCCCTCATTTGTCAATTATATTTTGAGATCTCTACAGATTTTGCTATAACTATCAAGATTTCTGGAGATGTTTTAATAATTCCAAAAAATTAGCAGTAAAAAAAGGCTATTAAAAACTCCAAGGAAAACAACTTAACTTCAAACTTAAAGGAAAGAATAGAAAAATGTTTTAAAAAAATGTCATGATGTTCGTAAATATTGTCAAATTTTGAAAGATATTTCAATTATTTCCCTCATTTGTCAATTATATTTTGAGATCTCTACAGATTTTGCTATAACTATAAAGATTTCTGGATATTTTTTAATAATTCCAAAAATTTCCCAGTAAAAAAATGCTAAAATGCTCCAAGGAAAAAACTCCAAACTTAAAGGAAAGGATACCTATTTTTGCAAAAAAAAAAGTGACTGTAAAGGGCTGTAAATATGTGACTGTAAAATAATTAAGAGCTCTACAAAATATGGTTTGAATATTCCTCAAAAATGAGATATAAGTGAAATAAAAAATCTAATTTAAAAAATGTCAATGACGTAAGTCATAAATTACTGACGCCATAATATGAGAACGTAAGAAATTTTGAAATTAAGAGAAAAATGATTGAACAATTGTGAGACAACATGGAAAATTGTAGAATAAATTGATAATAAATTGTAGAATGCTGATTAAAAATTCATGAACTATAGAAAAATCATTAAACAGTTGTATGCAAATCATTGAAAAATGGAAAATTGTATAAGAATTTTTAGAAAAATTGTAGATTAATGATTAATAATTGAAACAAAAATAATTGAAGAACTATTGAGAAAATTAAAAATTGAAAATTATTATTATAAATTGAAACAGTAGAAAAATTCTTCAGAAAGTGAAAAATTGTAGACGAATCATTAACAATATAGGAAATTGTATAATAATAAAACTGTTGAATGGTGATTAAAAAATCATGAACTATAGAAAAATTATTGAAAAATTGTAGGCAAATCATGAAAAATGGGAATTTGTGTAAGAATTATGGAAATATTGTAGAATAATGATTCATAATGAAAAAAATAATTGAAAAACTATTGAGAAAATTAAAATTATAGATTTATGATTAAAAATTCATGAACAGTAGAAAAATGCTTCAGGAAGTGGAAAATTGTAAACGAATCATTAACAAAATAGGAAATTGTATAATTATGATGAAAAAAATTACATGATTAATATTTGAAAAAAACTGTAGAATAGTGATTCTAATAGTAATAGTAATAGTGATAGTAATCCATAAACTATAGAAAAATTATGAAAAAATTGTAGGCAAATCATTCATTGGCAAAAACACAAATTCCCAGTGTAAGAATTATGGAAACATAGTAAAATATTGATTAATAATTGAAAATAAATAATTGAGACATCAAAATAGAAAACAATGATTGAGAAATTGTAGATGAATTACAGATGAATTAGGAAAATAGTAACATATAATTACGAAATTTAGAAATTGGAGAAAAATGTTTGAAAAACTATGAAAAAATTATGAAAATAAAAAATTATAAACGAATCGGTGATAATTTGAACAATTGAAGTAGAATGATTGGAAAATTTTAGATTGAAAATTAAAAATTCATGAACAATAGAAATATTCTTCCGGAAGTGAAAAATTGTAAACGAATCATTACCAAAATAGGCATAATAAAAATAGGTATAATTATCATGGAAGAATAGTATGATTAATAATTGAAAAACTGTAGAATAGTGATCAAATATTCATGAACTGTAGAAAAATTATTGACAAAATTGTAGGCACATTATTAAAAATGGGAATTTGTATAAGATTTATGAAAACATTGTAGAATAATGATTAATAATTGAAAATAATAAGTCTCTCTATTTTGAGACATCAAAATAGAAAAATAATGATTATCAAATTGTGGATGAATTACAGATGAATTATCGGAATAGTAATTTATAATTAGGAAATTGGGAAATTGGAAAAAAATGTTTGAAAAACTAAGAAATAATGATGAAAATAAAAAATTACAAACGAGTCGGTGATAATTTGAACAATTGAAGTAGAATGATTGGAAAATTTTAGATTAAAATTTATAAATTCAAGAACAGTAGAAACATTTTTCAGGAAGTGGAAAATTGTAAACGAATCATTAACAAAATAGGCAATTGTATAATTATCATGGAACAATAGTATGATTTATAGTTGAAAAACTGTAGAATAGTGATTAAAAATGTATGAACTATAGAAAAATTATTGAAAAATTGTAGGCAAATCATTAAAAATGGGAATTTGTGTAAGAATTATGGAAACATTGTAGAATAATGATACTAACAGAAAATAAATAATTGAGAAAACAAAATAGAAAACAATGATTGTTGAACATGTAAAAATTCATGAACTATAGAAAAATTCATGAACTATAGAAAAATCATTAAAAAATTGTATGCAAATCATTGAAAAATGGAAAATTGCGTAAGAATTGTGGAAAAATTGTAGAATAATGATAAAATAATTGAAAAAAATTAATTAAAGAACTATTGAGAAAATTAAAAATTATAGATATATGATTAAAAATTCACGAACAGTTGAAACATTCTTCAGAAAGTGAAACATTGTAGACGAATCATTAACAAAATAGGAAATTGTATAATAATGATTTAACAATAGCATAATTAATAATTGAAAAAACTGTTGAATAGTGATGAAAAATTCATTCAACTATAGAAAAATTATTGAAAAATTGTAGGCAAATCATAAAAAATGGGAATTTATGTAAGAATTATATAAACATTGTAGGATTTTCAATTTTTGATTCATAATTGAAAATAAATAATTGAGACATCAAAATAGAAACACGATGATTGAGAAGTTATAGATAAGTTAGGGGGATAGTAATTTATAATTAAGAAATTGGGAAATTGGAGATAAGTGTTTGAAAAACTAAGAAAAAATTATGAAAATAAAAAATTATAAACGAGTCTGTTTAATTTGAACAATTAAAGAAGAATGATTGGAAAATTTTAGATTAAAAATTAAAAATTCACGAACAGTAGAAAAATTCTTCAGAAAGTGAAAAATTGTAAACGAATCATTATCAAAGTAGGAAATTGTATAATTATGATGGAACAATAGTATGATTAATAATTGAAAAACTGTAGAATAGTGATTAAAAATTGATGAACTATAGAAAAATTATTAGAGAATTGTATGCAGATCATTTAAAAATGGAAAATTCTGTAAGAATTCTGGAAAAATTGTGGAATAATGATTCATAGTTGAAAAAATGATTGAAGAACTATTGAGAAAATTAAAAATATAGATTTATGATTAAAAATTCATGAACAGTAGAAAAATTCTTCAGAAAGTGAAAAATTGTAGACGAATCATTAACAAAATAGGAAATTATATAATAATGATGGAAAAATTGCATGACTAACAATTGGAAAAACTGTAGAATAGTGATGAAAAATTCATGAACTATAGAAAAATTATTGTAGGCAAATTATTAAAAATGGGAATTTGCGTAAAAATTATAGAAACATTATAGAATAATCATTAATAATAATTGAAGATAAATAATTGAGACAACAAAATAGACAAACAATGATTGAAAAATTGTGGATGAATTACAGATGAATTAAGGGAATAGGGATGTATAACTAGGAAATTGGAGAAAAATGTTAGAAAATCTACGAAAAAATGACGAAAATAAAAAATTATAAACGAGTCGGTGATAATTTGAACAACTGAAGAAGAATGGTTGGAAAATTAAAGATTAAAAATTTAAAATTCATGACTATAGAAAAATTATTGAAAAATTGTAGGCAAATTATTGAAAATATGGGAATTTATGTAAAAATTATGGAAATATTCACGAATAATGACTGAAAAACGTGAAACAACTAAGTAATAACTTAAAAACCGCCCAAACGATTGTAGAGTGATCTATAAATTCCGTAAAACTTTAAACCAAGTGTTTTTATTTACGTTTTAACTTTCTAAAACATTTCCAATTTTTTTATAGCGTGTGATATCTTAGTTTGTTAAGTTAATACGTTGTAATACAAGTTAAACGTAAATACATTTTTGAATTTGTTGTCTATTTTTTTTAATCTACACATATTTAGAAGAAAAAAAAAACTTTGCATTTCTTTGCAACTTTTTGTAAGTAGGTACTACAAATAATTTGGGCATTGCTTGAGACTTGAAAGCAAATATTACGCCTGAAGAAAAATGCTATTGGGGTTCAAAGTCAGAACTATTCCATTCTCAGGACTGCACCCAGAGCAGGTAGATTCACTAGAATTCCAGTGATTAGGGCAGATCAAAATGCCCAAGAAGGTCGTTAGGACCTAAAATATACCTGGAATGGGTGTGCCAGTCCGCACAACAGCTGAAGGACACATTCCAGGTATAATTATTTGGCGGAATTTGAAGAAGCAGATGCCTGAAACTTGCCATTAGAATATTCTAGGTATAATTATTTTTTTGTAGGAGTTTGAACAAAAACGTTGATTTTCATAATAGTCAGTTCCCAGAAACCTTATCACAGAGTTGTTTCCGCAAAATGTGTTTATCATTTTCGTGATTACAATTTACGATTACAAAAGTTATGATGACTCAGTATTTGTATTTCTCTCCCATTCTTTCTTACAAAGTCAGTTCTTACAAAGTTATCAGGACTCAGTATGACTCAGTTTTTGAATTTCTCTGCTATTCTTAATCATATATTCTTATAATTTACGATTACTAAGTTATTATGACTCAGTTTTTAAATTTCTCTGTCATTCTTACTCATAGATTCTTACAATTTACGATTACAAAAGTTATGATGGCTCAGTTTTTGAATTTATCTTCCATTATTAATCTAGTCTAGTAAATTCGAATAGATTCTAGTGATTTTGCATATTTTTGCATACAGCACAATTCTTCTTTGCGTTCTTAGTTTTGTGGTTCCAAGTTTTTCTAATTTTGATTCGTTGGGTGTCACAAGTTCTTAGTGGGAAATATATTGTCACTTCTCTTTTGCATCACAAAGTTGTTTCCGCAAAATGTGTTTCATCATTTTCGTGATTACAATTTACGATTACAAAAGTTATGATGACTCAGTATTTGAATTTCTCTGCCATTATTAATCATAGGTCCTTACAATTTACGATTACAAAGTTATTATGACTCAGTATGACTCAGTTTTTGAATTTCTCTGCTATTCTTAATCATATATTCTTACAATTTACGATTACAAAGTTATTATGACTCAGTTTTGAAATTTCTCTGTCATTCTTACTCATAGACTCTTACAATTTACGATTACAAAAGTTATGATGACTCAGTTTCTGTATTTATCTGCCATTATTAATCTACTCTAGTAAGTTCGAATAGATTCTAGTGATTTTGCATATTTTTGCATACAGCACAATTTTTCTTTGCGTTCTTAGTTTTGTGGTTCCAAGTTTTTATAATTTTGATTCGTTTGGGTCTCACAAGTTCTTAGTGGGAAATACATTGTCACTACTCTTTTGTTTTTCATGACCATACAGGGTTAGCCAATATAACCATAATTGTATCCAAGGTAATTAACCAGCAATTAAAGATAATCGAAAGCCAATGTCTTGTAGTGTGTCAGCATAGAATTAACAATGGAATCTTTGGGAATTAATCGCCGATTAAAGTTAATGGATCACGTCGTTAAGTCACAAATTGTGCCTCAAAATTGCTTTATATTGGTATCCAAGGAAATTAGTCTGCGCTTAGATTATAAAGCGTTATCTTTGGGATAAAATGCTGACCTTCGTATCAAATTCCACTCCATATTTCGTCACTTGTTTCACTGAACGAACTAAACTTAAATCGATACCAAAAATATCGACGTGAATAAATGGCTAGGAGATAAAATTCGGGTTTTTCCCCTTGGGACTGGGAAGGTTATTCCTACCGGACGACAAATGTTTTCTTTATCTGGACCTCGAAGGCGGCCGCAGCGGGGGACGACGAGGCGAGACGTGTTTGTACTTCGCGCCGTCGGATGACGAGGGTCAGACAGGTAAGAGTAAGCCGGCCCAAAAACGGGGGACGGTCTTGAGTTGGGAGTGCTTGTGCCTCTGCGGTCTCCTCACTTACTGCAAACAATCGTTACTCGGACCTGTAATCGCCAGAAGCGACAAGAACTACGACCGGAAATGCGAAATCGTCGATAATGTCGTGAATTTTAGTATTTAAGTTTTTGCCATCAACGATTTTTTCAACGAAGTTGAAATGAATCATCGAACATGAACGATCTTGATCAACGAAGTTTTTGCCATCAACGATTTTTTCAAAGAAGTTAAAATGAATCACCGAAGATGACGATCTTGATCAACGATGTTTTTCATTAACGATTTTTTCAACGAAGTTGAAATTAATCATCAAACGATCTTGATCAACGAAGTTTTTCCATCAACGATTTTTTCAAAGAAGTTGAAATGAATCATCAATCATGAATCATTTTGATCAACGAAGTTTTTGCCCTGGGACTAATTACAATTTACTCTCTGAAGAATTGTGCTCCTTTTGCAGTATGCATAGACTTGATCAAACGAAACCTTGACGAAACTTGATCAACGTAGTTTTTGCCATCACCGATTTTTTTAAAGAAGTTGAAACGAATCATCAATCATGAATCATTTTGATCAACGAAGTTTTTGCCCTGGGACTAATTACAATTTACTCTCTGAAGAATTGTGCTCCTTTTGCAGTATGCATAGACTTGATCAAACGAAACCTTGACGAAACTTGATCAACGTAGTTTTTGCTATCAACGATTTTTTTAAAGAAGTTGAAACAAATCATCAATTATGAATCATTTTGATCAACGAAGTTTTTGTCCTGGGACTAATTACAATTTACTCTCTGAAGAATTGTGCTCCTTCTGCAGTATGCATAAACTTGATCAAACGAAACCTTGACGAAACTTGATCAACGTAGTTTTTGCCATCACCGATTTTTTTAAAGAAGTTGAAACGAATCATCAATCATGAATCATTTTGATCAACGAAGTTTTTGCCCTGGGACTAATTACAATTTACTCTCTGAAGAATTGTGCTCCTTTTGCAGTATGCATAGACTTGATCAAACGAAACCTTGACGAAACTTGATCAACGTAGTTTTTGCCATCACCGATTTTTTTAAAGAAGTTGAAACGAATCATCAATCATGAATCATTTTGATCAACGAAGTTTTTGCCCTGGGACTAATTACAATTTACTCTCTGAAGAATTGTGCTCCTTTTGCAGTATGCATTGACTTGATCAAACGAAACCTTGACGAAACTTGATCAACGTAGTTTTTGCCATCAACGATTTTGTCAAAGAAGTTGAAATGAATCATCAATCATGAATCATTTTGATCAACGAAGTTTTTGCCCTGGGACTAATTACAATTTACTCTCCGAAGAATTGTGCTCCTTTTGCAGTATGCATAGACTTGATCAAACGAAACCTTGACGAAACTTGATCAACGTAGTTTTTGCCATCAACGATTTTGTCAAAGAAGTTGAAATGAATCATCAATCATGAATCATTTTGATCAACGAAGTTTTTGCCCTGGGACTAATTACAATTTACTCTCTGAAGAATTGTGCTCCTTTTGCAGTATGCATAGACTTGATCAAACGAAAACTTGACGAAACTTGATCAACGTAGTTTTTACCATCAACGATTTTTTCAAAGAAGTTGAAACGAATCATCACTCATGAATCATTTTGATCAACGAAGTTTTTGCCCTGGGACTAATTACAATTTACTCTCTGAAGAATTGTGTTCCTTTTGCAGTATGCATAGACTTGATCAAACGAAACCTTGACGAAACTTGATCAACGTAGTTTTTGCCATCAACGATTTTTTTAAAGAAGTTGAAATGAATCATCAATCATGAATCATTTTGATCAACGAAGTTTTTGCCCTGGGACTAATTACAATTTACTCTCTGAAGAATTGTGCTCCTTTTGCAGTATGCATAGACTTGATCAAACGAAACCTTGACGAAACTTGATCAACGTAGTTTTTGCCATCACCGATTTTTTTAAAGAAGTTGAAACGAATCAACAATCATGAATCATTTTGATCAACGAACTTTTTGCCCTGGGACTAATTACAATTTACTCTCTGAAGAATTGTGCTCCTTTTGCAGTATGCATAGACTTGATCAAACGAAACCTTGACGAAACTTGATCAACGTAGTTTTTGCCATCACCGATTTTTTTAAAGAAGTTGAAACGAATCATCAATCATGAATCATTTTGATCAACGAAGTTTTTGCCCTGGGACTAATTACAATTTACTCTCTGAAGAATTGTGCTCCTTTTGCAGTATGCATAGACTTGATCAAACGAAACCTTGACGAAACTTGATCAACGTAGTTTTTGCCATCAACGATTTTTTTAAAGAAGTTGAAATGAATCATCAATCATGAATCATTTTGATCAACGAAGTTTTTGCCCTGGGACTAATTACAATTTACTCTCTGAAGAATTGTGCTCCTTTTGCAGTATGCATAGACTTGATCAAACGAAACCTTGACGAAACTTGATCAACGTAGTTTTTGCCATCACCGATTTTTTTAAAGAAGTTGAAACGAATCATCAATCATGAATCATTTTGATCAACGAAGTTTTTGCCCTGGGACTAATTACAATTTACTCTCTGAAGAATTGTGCTCCTTTTGCAGTATGCATAGACTTGATCAAACGAAACCTTGACGAAACTTGATCAACGTAGTTTTTGCCATCAACGATTTTTTTAAAGAAGTTGAAATGAATCATCAATCATGAATCATTTTGATCAACGAAGTTTTTGCCCTGGGACTAATTACAATTTACTCTCTGAAGAATTGTGCTCCTTTTGCAGTATGCATAGACTTGATCAAACGAAACCTTGACGAAACTTGATCAACGTAGTTTTTGCCATCACCGATTTTTTTAAAGAAGTTGAAACGAATCATCACTCATGAATCATTTTGATCAACGAAGTTTTTGCCCTGGGACTAATTACAATTTACTCTCTGAAGAATTGTGCTCCTTTTGCAGTATGCATAGACTTGATCAAACGAAACCTTGACGAAACTTGATCAACGTAGTTTTTGCCATCACCGATTTTTTTAAAGAAGTTAAAACGAATCATCAATCATGAATCATTTTGATCAACGAAGTTTTTGCCCTGGGACTAATTACAATTTACTCTCTGAAGAATTGTGCTCCTTTTGCAGTATGCATAGACTTGATCAAACGAAACCTTGACGAAACTTGATCAACGTAGTTTTTGCCATCAACGATTTTTTTAAAGAAGTTGAAATGAATCATCAATCATGAATCATTTTGATCAACGAAGTTTTTGCCCTGGGACTAATTACAATTTACTCTCTGAAGAATTGTGCTCCTTTTGCAGTATGCATAGACTTGATCAAACGAAACCTTGACGAAACTTGATCAACGTAGTTTTTGCCATCAACGATTTTTTAAAAGAAGTTGAAACGAATCATCACCCATGAATCATTTTGATCAACGAAGTTTTTGCCCTGGGACTAATTACAATTTACTCTCCGAAGAATTGTGCTCCTTCTGCAGTATGCATAGACTTGATCAACCGAAAACTTGACGAAACTTGATCAACGTAGTTTTTACCATCAACGATTTTTTCAAAGAAGTTGAAACGAATCATCACTCATGAATCATTTTGATCAACGAAGTTTTTGCCCTGGGACTAATTACAATTTACTCTCTGAAGAATTGTGCTCCTTTTGCAGTATGCATAGACTTGATCAAACGAAACCTTGACGAAACTTGATCAACGTAGTTTTTGCCATCAACGATTTTTTCAAAGAAGTTGAAATGAATCATCAATCATGAATCATTTTGATCAACGAAGTTTTTGCCCTGGAACCAATTACAAATTACTCTCTGAAGAATTGTGCTCCTTTTGCAGTATGCATAGACTTGATCAAACGAAACCTTGACGAAACTTGATCAACGTAGTTTTTGCTATCAACGATTTTTTTAAAGAAGTGAAACAAATCATCAATTATGAATCATTTTGATCAACGAAGTTTTTGTCCTGGGACTAATTACAATTTACTCTCTGAAGAATTGTGCTCCTTCTGCAGTATGCATAAACTTGATCAAACGAAACCTTGACGAAACTTGATCAACGAAGTTTTTGCCATCAACGATTTTTTCAAAGAAGTTGAAATGAATCATCAATCATGAATCATTTTGATCAACGAAGTTTTTGCCCTGGAACCAATTACAAATTACTCTCTGAAGAATTGTGCTCCTTTTGCAGTATGCATAGACTTGATCAAACGAAACCTTGACGAAACTTGATCAACGTAGTTTTTGCTATCAACGATTTTTTTAAAGAAGTTGAAACAAATCATCAATTATGAATCATTTTGATCAACGAAGTTTTTGTCCTGGGACTAATTACAATTTACTCTCTGAAGAATTGTGCTCCTTCTGCAGTATGCATAAACTTGATCAAACGAAACCTTGACGAAACTTGATCAACGAAGTTTTTGCCATCAACGATTTTTTCAAAGAAGTAGAAATGAATCATCAATCATTAATCATATTGATTAACGAAGTTTTTGCCCTGGGACTAATTACAATTTACTCTCTGAAGAATTGTGCTCCTTCTGCAGTAAGCACAGACTTGATGAAGTGAAATCTTTCCCCAGAAATTGCAATATTCTCGAATTCACACTTTCACATCCGTTTTTATTGCACTTCTGCGCCATTCTAACGATTCCTCGTCATTTGTAATTAACTCGGGGGCGTTTATTGAATACCTGATTCGATATTTATAGCCCGATAGAGCGTGAAATATTTCGGCTATTGATTATGTGTAATCGGTGTGGGATAACGAACTTATAACCGTGAGGTGTGGTTTTAATTATTAATTCATATTTCAACTGATGCCAATTGCAGAAAACGTTGGAGCCAATTGTTTCGCGGCGCAATTTTAATTTCGCTGATTAAACCGGGGGGTTTTAAATTAAGGTAATTAGGTTGTAATTAGGCGAGGCAATTAGGTTTTAAAAGTAATACACAGGGCGGACCAGGGCAAAAGTGATTATGGCGTGATTGGTTCAAAGGAATAGTGCAGCGCCGTAATTGGCAGGGAAATTTCAATAATTGATTGAAACTGAACGCGGAGATGAGAAATATTAAACATTATATTGCTGGTGCTCAATCCACGAAATTAATTTATGTATTGTACCGAATATGTATTTACTAATAAACGAACATTATATGTTAAACGAACTTTACATCAGCCCATAGGTAACCTTAAGCAATAATAACATTAATAAAGAAAAGACACCTTTTTCACAAAACACATTCTGACAAAACACCGAAAAAGGTTGTTTTTTCTTTATTAATACGAACCTTTCACAAGCTTCAAGATACCACTTAATAAAGAAAAAACACCTTTTTCACAAAACACATTCTTACTAAACACTGAAAAAGGTGTTTTTTCTTTATTAATAAGAACCTTTCACAAACTCCAAGATACCACTTATTAATAACATTGATTGCTCTAGTTACCTACGGAGCTCATTTTCTAGTGTAAAATAAAATATAAAAAAAATGCTAAAAAGTATCACTTTACGCACTTTACGTTCTTACGTACTGTGAACATAAAGTACAGTACGTATACTTTACGTTCACAATGCGTCAGAACGTAAAGTAAAGTGCGTAAAGTGATACTTTTCAGCAATTTTATTAAATTTTATTTTACAGATTTTTGCTAAAAAGTATCACTTTATGCACTGTGAATGTAAAGTAAAGTGCGTAAAGTGATACTTTTTAGCAATTTTTATTTTTTTATTTCACACACTTTTAGTTAAGTATAAATAAAGCTCTTGGTTAAGTTTCACAAATTTTTAAGGTTTTTAAATATTTTTTTCGTTCTGTTAGTTTATTTGAATTTCATTAGCATCTAGCATCTATAAATCTGTCTGCCATCAATTTAAATGTTTTTATATATCGTCGGCTTAGTATTACAAGGTTGCATGTAATTTTTTTCGAATTTTTAGGGGTCTATAGTGTTACAGGGCTCTATATTTTCAAAGCGCGACGTTTTAAGTTTTTGGAAGGTTAAAATCGAAATATTACGAACATGTGAAAAAAAATCTCATTACAGTGCACAATACATCATTTTCTGTAATAGCAAATATATTTAAAATCATTCCAAATTTACAACATTTTTGCACATACAACTTTGTAACATTAAGTCAATGATTTGTTTATTTTAATTTTATGCAAATTCTTCAATTTTCTATTATTTCTATTGTTTCTATCAACATGCAAATTTTGGCACTAAATATTTTCGGAATTTCTGCCTTCAATTGCAAATTTTAAATTACGTAATTGATGCGGTTCAAATGTTTGTCATCGTTTACAATTTTTTTATTACATTTATGTTTCATTCTATAACTCTAAATAAATATCTTCTTCTTTAAGCCTTACGTTTTAAAGTTCAAAATGAGATTTTTTTACATTTAGCAACTATGGATCTGTCTCTTCAATTTCAATTTTTGAATTTATTTTTTGTTCAATTCAATAATTCAAAATAGGAATTTTGTGCACTTGGCAGATATGAATCTGTCTGTCATCAATTTAAAAAATTTAAGATATTTTTAGATTTGGAAGATCTGTTTTAATGTTTTTAATATATTTTAAGTGTCATTCTATGCAAATTCTTCTATATTTTATTATGTCTATTGTTTCTATTCGAAATGCAAATTTTGGCACTAAATATCTTCAAACATTTTTGCCCTCAATTGCTAATTTTAAAATACTTATTTCATGCGGTTCAACTGTTTGTCATCGTTTACAATGTTTTTATTTCTTTTATGTTTCATTCTATAACTCTAAATAAATGCCTTCTTCTTTCAGCCTTACATTTTAAAGTTCAAAATTAGATTTTTTTACATTTAGCAACTATGTCTCTTCAATTTCAATTTTTGAATTAATTTTTTGTTCAATTCAATAATTCAAAATAGGAACTTTGGTCACTTGGCACATATGAATCTGTCTATCGTCAATTTACATTTTTTGAGATATTTTTAGATTTGGAAGATCTGTTTTAATCTTTTTAATATATTTTTTAGTGTCATTCCATATAAATTCTTCTATATTCTATTATGTCTATTGTTTCTATTCAAAATGCACATTTTGGCACTAAATGTCTTCGAACATTTCTGCCCTCAATTGCTAATTTTAAAATACTTATTTCATGCGGTTCAACTGTTTGTCATCGTTTACAATTTTTTTATTTCTTTTATGTTTCATTCTATAACTCTAAACGCTTTCTTTCTTCTTCAAGCCTTCAAAATGAGAATTTTGGTACTTAGCAACTATGGATCTGTCTCTATAATTTAAATTTTTGAATTTATTTTTGTTCAATTCAATAATTCAAAAAAGGAATTTTGGCACTTGGCACATAAGAATCTGTCTGTCATCAATTTCAATTTTTTAAGATATTTTTAGATTTTGAAGATCCAGTTCATTGTGTGTTTATATATTTTGTAATTTTGATACTATGCAAATTCTTCTATTTTATTTTATTTCTATTCAAACTGTAAATTATGGCACTAAATATCTACGAACATATCTACCTAATTTTAAATTACTTAATTGATGCCGTTCAACTGTCTACCATCGCTTACAAATTTTTCATTTCATTTTTGTTTCATTCTAAAACTTTAAATGCATTCTTCTTCAAGTCTTAAGTTTTATAATTTAAAATGAGAATTTAGGTACTTAGCACATCCGGACATCTAATCAATTTCAAGTTTTGAGTTTATTGTTTGTTCAATTCAATAATTCAAAATTGGAATTGTGGCACTCGCAACTATGGATAACTATGGTGTCCTCAATTTCAATTTTTGAATATTTTTTTGTTCAATACAATAATTCAAAATGGGAATTTTGGTACTTGGCACATAGAAATGTTCGTGTTATCTGTTTTTAATTTCAATAAAAAAAAACATTTGGAGAATCCGGTTGATTAGTACTATACGGTTAATTTGGACGATACTGCAGATTTGTGGAATCCGGTTGATTGGGTGTGTACAAATGATGTATGCAAACGGTTAATTAGGAGAATACGGTTAATTTGGATGATACCGTAGATGTAGTGAATCCGGTTGATTGGGCGTATACAGTTAATTTGGACGATACTGCAGATTTATGGAATCCGGTTGAATGGGAGTATAGGGTTAATTTGGATGATACTGAAGATTTATGGAAACCGGTTGATTTGGTGTGTACATATGAGGTGATAAATAACAAATAATTAGGAGAATACGGGTAATTTGGAAAATACTGCAGATTTATGCAATCCGGTTGAATGGGAGTATAGGGTTAATTTGGATGATACTGAAGATTTATGGAATCCGGTTGATTGGGTGTGAAGGTACAGATGATGTAATAAATTACGGTTAATTAGAAGAATACGGTTAATTTGGAAGATACTGCAGATTTATGGAATCCGGTTGATTGAGTGTGTATGATGTGCAGGTAGAGATGTTATAAGTAAGGGATAATTAGAAAAATACGGTTAATTTGGATGATATTAATCTGGTTAATTGGGTGTGTACAGATGATGTGGTAATTAACGGTAAATTAGGAGAATTAACAATTCTCTAGAACCATACATTAACAATTTCCTTCACGTGCTCAAGAAACATATATTATAGGAGAATACTGTTAATTTGGATAATACGTATTCTCCCAATTAAACGTTATTTATCACATCATCTGTAGACCTTACCCAATCATCCAGATCCTATAAATCTGCGGTACAACCAAAATTAACCATATTCTTCTAATTAACCCTTATTATCGATCTTAGGTCGATATGATCGACCTATTATATCGATCCCTCGATTTACCGAGATGTAAAGAATCCGGTTGATTGGGCGTATATAGTTAATTTGGATGAAAGTGCAGATTTGTGGAATCAGGTTGATTAGGCGTGTACAGATGATAGGAATAGGAGACAGAAAGACAGAAATAAGGGTTAATTAGAACATTACGGTTAATTTGGATTATAATGTAGATCTATGGAATCCGGTTGATTGGGTGTGTAGGATGTGCAGGTGTACAGATGATGTAATAAATAAGGGTTAATTAGAACAATACGGTTAATTTGGATAGTACCGTAGACTTAGGGAATTCGGTTGATTGGGCGTACACACTAAATGCATGATACTGGAGATTTATAGAATCCGGTTGATTGATTGTGTACAGATGATGCGATAAATAAGGGTTAATTAGAACATTATGGTTAATTTGAATGATGATGTAGATTTATGGTATCCGGCTGATTGGGTATGTACACATGATGTGATAAATAAGGGTTGATTAGAAAAATACAATTAATTTTGATAACAGTGCAGATTTAGAGAATCCGGTTAATTGGGGGGTGTACAGTTAATGTGATAACGGTTAATTTTGAGAAGCGGTTAAGTTAATACGTTTAGACAACCGGTTAATTGGTATGATATCGTTAATTTGGATGATACCGTAGATTTAGGAAGTCCGGTCGATTGGGTGTATACGGTTAATCTGGATGATACTGCAGATTTGTGGAATCCGGTTGATTGGGTGTGTACAGATGATACGACAAATAAGTGAGAACAGTACGGTTAATTTGGATGATAATGCAGATTTATGGAATCCAGTGTTACTGACGATGTCATAAATAAGCGTTAATTAGGAGAACATAGTTAATTTGGATGACAGAGGAGAAATCAGAGAAATCATGACAGAGGAGAAATCTGAAGAAATCTCCGGAGGCAATTTAGGGAATCCGGTTGATTCAGGGTGTACAGTTCATGTGATAACGGTTAATTGGGAGAATGCGGTTAACTCAATACATGTTATACATTCACAGCTCCATATAGTCTAATAAATTGTACGGTTCACAATTATAAGAACAAATACGTTTGGAGTTTCAGATTAATTGGTAGTGTACAGTTCATGTGATAACGGTTAATTGGGCGAATGCGGTTAATTTTATTTGGTAGATACGGTTATTTTGATTAATTCTGTAGATTTAGAGATAATTATTGATTCCGCTATAAGAAGTACGTTTAGACAATCCGGTTAATTCGTACTACACAGTTGAAGTGACAACGGTTAATTGGGAGAATGTGGTTAATTGAATACATTTGATTTGGTAGATACGGTTATTTTGAATAATTCTGTAGATTCAGCAATGGTTGATTTGGTCATAAGAACAAATTCGTTTGGAGAATCAGACTCATTGGTAGTGTACAGTTTATGTGATAACGGTTAATTGGGTGAATGAGGTTAATTTTATTTGGTAGGTACAACCTACCATAATTCTGTGGATTTAGAGGATACCATGGACAGATCGGGTAACCAACGTGGAAGTAATTCGAAAGACGAAGAAAGATATAGAAATTATAGACACCATCAAAACACGAAAAATACAATACCTAGGACACATAATGAGAGGAGAAAAGTACCACATTCTCCAAGTACTAATACAAGGAAAAAGAGGTGTTGTAAGAAGACGCCTCTCATGGCTCAAAAACCCAAGAGAGTGGCTCAGTTGCACTACAAACCAATTATTGAGAGCAGCGGTGTCAAAAGTCCGCATAGTGATGATGATTGCAAACCTCCGGAACGGAGAAGGCACCTAGAGAAGAAGAGAAGAGGAAATTGATGATTAGGATAAGAACAAATACGTTAGGAGAATTGGGAGTGTACAAGTACATGTGATAACGGATAATTGGGCGAATGCGGTTAATTTTATTTAGCAGATACAGTTATTATGAACAATTCTGTAGATTCAGAGACAATGATTGATTCGACCATAAGAAGCAGTACGTTTAGACAATACGGTTAATTCGTAGTGTACAGTTGATGTAATAACGGTTAATTGGGAGAATGCTGTTATTTTTATTTGGTAGATACGGTTACTTTGAATAATTCTATAGATTCAGAGGCAATTGATGATTAGGTCATAAGAACAAATACGTTTGGAGAATTGGGAGTGTACAAGTACATGTGATAACGGTTAATTGGGCGAATGCGGTTAATTTTATTTAGCAGATACGGTTATTTTGTATAATTCTGTAGATTTAGAGACAATGATTGATTCGACCATAAGAAGAAGTACGTATGGACAATTCGTATAATTCGTAGTATACAGTTGATGTGATAACGGTTAATTGGGAGAATGCGGTTAATTCAATACATTTGATTAGGTAGATACGGTTATTTTGAACAGTTCTGTAGATTTAGAGGCAATGGTTGATTTGGTCATAGGAACAAATATGTTTGGCGAATCAGGGAAATTGGTAGTGTATAATACATGTGATAACGGTTAATTGGGCGGGTAATTTTTTTTAGGTAGGTACGGTTATTGGGGATAATTGTGTAGAGTTGGAGGTAATAGGTGATACGAGAATTGCGTTGACAGGTGCGGATATCAAAAATTGCCACGGTTAACTGAGAGTATGACGTAAGACGATCCCAATTGACGCCCCATGGGTGTGGCCGTCCGGTTAATTGCGTTTCGGGTACAGCTGCAGCGAGATGATTGAATCACACACTCGTACAGACTGTGCGTTCCCGTAAAACCTCTGGGATCCTGAGGGAACGTCGGGTTCGTCCGGGAGCCCAGGGGTCACTGGTGGGGAGTCGGGGGGGTCAACTGGGAGCGCGACGGGGATCCGTGCGGTCACGGACGGGGAACAGCTGAATGTCGGCCGAAACAAAAAGCGATCGCGCGGCGTTGGCACCGTTGCGCGCTCGCCTGCTGCGCATTCCTGCCGTTGTGCGCGCGCTCGGCGCGACAGCTGCTAGCCGAGAGCGGCCTCACCCTCACAGTTCGCATCGTCTGCCGTCGAATGGTCGACTGTTCCAACGTCGTTTCTGTGTGTTCGACGAGAGTCATCGCAATCATCAGGGAATAGGTACGTTTCGATCGACGGCGCCGATGACCCCGCGAGGTCAGGAGTTCCACGTGGCTCGGAGCTGTGGCCTAAATCCGTCCCAAGGCAAGAGAGAGTGCCGCGGACGCTGTTGCTATGCGCCGCTAGCCCGCCATTGTGGAGCGATCGTTACGACCGCAACCGCAGTCGAAAAAATGGCCGGCTGCGTCGGTAATATCGTCAACTGCGGACGGATCTGCCGATCCTGCCGGATTTTCGGGGTACTTTTCGGTTGCGGGCCGTTTTTTTTGGGTACCTACCGGATACGCGGGCGTCACAACATGGCGGCGCAACCGACACATGCGCACATGCGTTCGAAAAGTTTGATGCGGTCATATCTCGGTTAATTTGCATACAGGCGTGCTAATATTAAGTCTGCGCATATTATTTATGTTCGTCTATCATATTTCATTGGCGATTGCCCTGTCGTACAAAATTAACAACCGGGTAACCGGATACGTAGACCAAACGTTGGGAAGATGCATTCTCAGACAAAAGGTTTATAGCAGATTTTCGTTACATCTGCATCAAAGTTAACCAAAAATCTTGAAGCTCGAGCAGCGGGCCAACAGACACGGATAACCGGATACATAGAAACGAATAATCGGATACGTAGAAACGCATAACCAGATACATAGAAACGGGTAATCGGATACATAGAAACGGATACCCAGATACATAGAAACGGGTAATCGGATACATAGAAACGGATAACCAGATACATAGAAACGGGTAATCGGATACATAGAAACGGATAACCAGATACATAGGAACGGGTAATCGGATAGCTGAGGTTATTTTATTATTTCGCCATAGTTTCACTTCACCACAGCTTCACCACAGTTAATGGTAGGAAAAATCCAATAAAAGGTTTATCGAAGAATACATCTGCAATTTACAACGTTTCCAAGCCTCAGGCAACAGTTTAAGGGCTGACTCATAGATTTCTTCCGCAATGCAATGCTACTATGCGACAATGCTATCGCTATGGGTGTTTGCAAGGTGCATTGCAAGGTTTGAAAGAACCTTCTGGTCATTGGCGACTTCTTCTGCGAATGACCTTGAAATAACCTGATCATTGCCGAAAACACTACTTCAGCAAATGACATGGAAAAAACCTTCTGGTCATTGACGACTTTTCTGTAAGTGACCTTGAAATAACCTTCTAGTCATTGCCGAATACCCTTTTCCTGCAAATAACGTTGAAAAAACCTTCTGGTCATTGTCGACAACACTTCTTCAGCCAACAATTTTCTCCAAAATTTCACATTGCAATTCCACGAAATGTAATGCGACGATCTTCCCTAATCAAACGTTCGAAAATTGCGCAGTTTTTATCCGTGTGTGTCGTCCTTGGCCTTGCTGGTTTCTTCTCCTGATATTCATCGAGCTCCATTCGTCCATTTTGAAATTCAATCTCGCGGCCTCTAATCTGCGATGAATAGTCTGATTAACTCCTTCAGTTTGCAAAAATCTGATAACTCCACGCTCCTCAAACTTGGAATACTTTGTGGTTACACACAAAAGATTACATCCCTGAAAGAACCGTCTGGTCATTGACGATTTCTTCTGCGAATGACCTTGAAATAACCTTTTGGTCATTGCCGGAAACACTTCTTCTGCAAATGACGTTGAAAAAACCTTCTGGTCATTGTCGACAACACTTCTTCAGCCGACAATTTTCACTGAAATTTCACATTGCAATTTCACGAAATGTAATGCGACGATCTTCCCTAACTAAACGTTCGAAAATTGCGCAGTTTTTATCCGTGTGTGTGTGTGTGGTTCTTAGTCTTGCTCGTTTCTTCTCCTGATATTCATTGAGCTCCATTCGTTTAAAATTCACTCTCGCGTCCTCTAATTGCGATGAATTTCACCCCGATTAACTCCTTCGGTTTGCAAAACTCCACGAGCCTCAAACTTGGAATACTCTGTGATTACACACAAAGGATTACATCCCCGAAAGAACCTTCTGGTCATTGACGATTTCTTCTGCAAATGACCTTGAAATAACCTTCTGGTCATTGTCGACAGCACTTCTTCAGCCGACAATTTTCACTAAAATTTCACATTGCAATTACACGAAATGTAATGCGACGATCTTCCCTAAGCAAACGTTGGAAAATTGCGCAGTTTTTATCCGTGTGTATGTGGTTCTTAGTCTTGCTCGTTTCTTCCCCTGATATTCATTGAGCTCCATTCGTTTAAATTCACTCTCGCGGCCTCTAATTGCGATCAATTTCACTCTGATTGACTCCTTCGGTTTGCAAAAATCTGATAACTCAACGCCCCTCAAACATGGAATACTTTGTGATCACACACAAAGGATAACACCCTGAAAGAACCTTGTGGCCATTGATGTCTTCTTCTGCATATGAGCTTGAAATAACCTTCTGGTCATTGCCGAAAACTCTTCCTCTGCAAATGAGCTTGAAATAACCTTCTGGTCATTGCCGGAAACACTTCTTCTGCAAATGACCTCGAAAAAACCTTCTGGTCATTGTCGACAACACTTCTTCAGCCGACAATTTTCACTAAAATTTCACATTGCAATTTCACGAAATGTAATGCGACGATCTTCCCTAATCAAACGTTCGAAAATTGCGCAGTTTTTATCCGTGTGTGTGGTTCTTGTTCTTGCTCGTTTCTTCTCCTGATATTCATCGAGCTCCATTCGTTTAAATTCACTCTCGCGGCCTCTAATTGCGATGAATTTCACTCTGATTAACTCCTTCGGTTTGCATAAATATGATAACTCCACGCCCCTCAAACTTGGAATACTCTGTGATCACACACAAAAGATTACACCCTGAAAGAACCTTCTGGTCATTGACGACTTTTCTGTAAGTGACCTTGAAATAACCTTCTAGTCATTGCCGAAAACACTTCTCTGCAAATGACATTGAAAAACCTTCTGGTCATTGTCGACAACACTTCTTCAGCCAACAATTTTCACTAAAATTTCACATTGCAATTCCACGAAATCTAATGCGACGATCTACCCTAACCAAACATTCGAAAATTGCGCAGTTTTTATCCATGCGTGTGTGGTTCTTGGTCTTGCTCGTTTCTTCTTCTGATATACATCGAGCTCCATTCGTCAATTTTTAAATTCAATCTCGCTGCCTCTAATCTGCGATGACTAGTCTGATTAACTCCTTTGGTTTGCAAAAATCTGATAACTAAATGCCCCTGAAACTTGGAATACTCTGTGATTACACACACAAGATTACATCCCTGAAAGGACCTTCTGGTCATTGACGATTTCTTCGGTGAATGACCTTGAAATAACCTTCTGGTCATTGCCGAAAACACTTCTTCTGCAAATGAGCTTGAAATAACCTTCTGGTCATTGCCGAAAACATATGAACATATGTCCCTCAAACTTGGAATACTTTGTGATTACACACAAAGGATTACACCCTGAAAGAACCTTCTGGTCATGTACGAGTTCTTCTGCAAGTGACGTTGAAATTACCTTCTAGTCATTGCCGAAAACACTTCTTCTGCAAATAACGTTGAAAAAACCTTCTGGTCATTGTCGACAACACTTCTTCAGCCAACAATTTTCTCCAAAATTTCACATTGCAATTCAAACGTTCGAAAATTGCGCAGTTTTTATCCGTGTGTGTGGTTATAGGCCTTGCTCGTTTCTTCTCCTGATATTCATTGGGCCCCATTCCTTTATTGTTAGATTCAATTGGGCGGCTTCTAATCTGCGATGAATAGTCTGATTAACTCTTTCGGTTTTCAAAAATCTGTTACCTCCACGCCCCTCAAACTTTGAATACTTTGTGATTACACACACAAGATTACATCCCTGAAAGTACATTCTGGTCATTGACGATTTCTTCTGTGGATGACCTTGAAATCACCTTCTGGTCATTGCCGAAAACACTTCTTCTGCAAATGACGTTGTAAAAACCTTCTGGTCATTGTCGATAACACTTCTTCGGCCAACTATTTTCGCTGAAATGACGTTTCCTGATTGGATGAAGTGTCTTGCCAGCCCGCTAGCTATACTCCTAACGCTGTTGAAAATGCTCATAGCGATAACATTGTCACAGCGTCGCGTAAGAAATCTATGAGTCGGTCTTTAACCTGCGAAGCTTGGAAACGTTGGGAATTGCAGACGCATTCTTCGATAAACCTTTTACCAGATTTTCGTTCAAAGTTGACCAAAAATTTCGGGCAGCGGGCTAACAGACCTAAACCCCGTTCTTCTTGTCTTCAGCAGATGCGTGATAAGATGCTGCCAGGCCCGAAGACGATCGAGCTGCGCATCCTGTCGGGGAGCTACAGCCATGCGGCCCTCATGGCGCTGAAGCCGAAGCGCCTCGAGACGGTGCTCTCCTTCATGGTCGAGTTCAGCTGCAGGAGGCAGCAGAGCGACCTGGGGGCGGCCCAGGCGAAGGCCCCCAGGTGGTGGCCGGACTCGGGCGCGAGCCTGGAGTCGGTGCGCACGTGCGCCCCCCGCGAGCGGGCGAGGCTGCTGCGGAGCATCGTCACCGAGGGCCACGCGTTCTACAAGAGGGCCCCCGCCATCAGGCCCAGGAAGCGGCGAAACGGGAAGATCGTCATCCCCAACCTGCTGAAGCTGCGCAAGCCCCGGCCCAAGATGAGCAACAGCGACCACGTCCTGGGGCGCATCAAGCGGCTCAACTGCGTGGTGAAGCTGCAGAAGATCAGGGACTACACCCTCGCCAAGAACATCCTCTCGCCCGTCGTCAGGCTGCGCGACGTCCTCAAACCACCACGTCCGAAACCAATCATCAAGGCGGACTTCATGTCTTCGCTCAGCCTCGCCACGTCCTCCAACCCCTCAAAAGCCGACCCCCAACGCACCGTGGACATGAAGTACAGCTGCAACATCCCCTTCACGTCGGACATGGGGCAGCTGCTGGTCAACAAGGACAAGTACACGATGTCCAAGGAGATGCTCACCAGGAAAACTGAGAAGCTCGACTACTACCTGGAGAACCACGGCACGACCCCCAAGGACCTGCCCTACGAAGTGACCTACAGCAGGAGGCACCCGTGCGACCACCGGTACCACTACCCATCCCGCCAGTTCCGCAAGAGGCGGCGCAACCTGGACACCGTCCTCGCCTTCTGCAAGCCCCTCACCGTCAGGCTGCAGCGCCTCGACGTCCGCAGGCACGAAAACCGAAACGTCGTCATCAAGGACCTCAGAGTGGTGCTCACAAAGATAGACTAAAGTGCGCTTCCATTTTTACGCCAAATTTACTCGTGTGCGAGCGGTGATAGAAGCGTTGTGACATTTACAACTTTCGGCATTGGCACTCCAAGTATCTCCCAAAATTTTGGAAAAATTTCTGCCTCCGTACACAGGGCCTTCTCCTGTTTACACATCTTATTGTACGTTAGGTTAGGTCCCATAAAGATAATAACCTGTTAGGTTAGGTTCCATAAAGATTATAACCTATTAGGTTAGGTTCCATAAAGATTATAACCTATTGGGTTAGGTTCCATAAAGATTATAAGCTGTTAGGTTAGGTTCCATAAAGATTATAACCTATCAGGTTAGGTTCCATACAGATTATAACCTGTCAGGTTAGGTTCCATAAAAATTATAACCTAGCTGTTGAAACACGGGAAACTGCTACCTAACCTAACCTAACGTAACCTAACCTAACCTATAACAAGATGGTGTACACATACATCAGTAGAGGCCTGTTTTTCCGAATTCCTGGGAAACTCAATACATACAGCCATCCCTTGATTACACATCTTATTGTATGTTAGGTTAGTTCCCATGAAGATTATAACTTCCTGTTGGGTTAGGTTCCATAAAGATTATAACCTGTCAACTTAGGTTCCATAAAGATTATAACTTGTTAGGTTAGGTTCCATAAAGATTATAACCTGTTAGATTAGGTTCCATAAACATTATAACCTAGCGATTGAAACACGTGAGACTGCTACCTAACCTAACCTAACCTGTCAAACCTAAAAACCTAACCTGTCAACTAAAGATTATAACCTGTCAACTTAGGTTCCATAAAGATTATAACTTGTGAGGTTAGGTTCCAAAAAGATTATAACCTGTTAGATTAGGTTCCATAAACATTATAACCTAACGATTGAAACACGGGAGACTGCTACCTAACCTAACCTAACGTAACCTAACCTATAACAGGATGGTGTACCCATACACCAGGAGAGGCCTATTTTTCCAAATTTCTGGGAAACTGAATACATACTGCCATTTCGCTCGTAATTCTCGACGACTGAGTTATTATAAGAGGAGTCTAGAAGTAAAAGGGCTTAGTTCATTTTTGGCATTTCTGAGATTTTAAGTTAACTTGAATTTCAAAATTTCAGGAATAAGTTTAGAAAACCGTGTAAAATATTAACACGGTTTTCTAAACTTATTCCTGGAATTTTGAAAATCAAGTTAACTTTAAAGCCATTTATCTCAGAACTAATATTTTATACTTAGGTTTGCACTAAAATATTAACACAGTTTTCTAAACTTATTCCTGGAATTTTGAAATTCAAGTCAACTTTAAAGCCATTTATCTCAGAAATACCAAAAATGCCAAAAATCTACAATTTCAGTCTAAAATATGAACACAGTTTTCTAAACTTATTCCTGGAATTTTGAAATTCAAGTTAACTTTAAAGCCATTTATCTCAGAAATACCAAAAATGCCAAAAATCTACAATTTCAATCTAAAATATGAACACAGTTTTCTAAACTTATTCCTGGAATTTTGAAATTCAAGTTAACTTTAAAGCCATTTATCTCAGAAATACCAAAAATGCCAAAAATCTACAATTTCAGTCTAAAATATGAACACAGTTTTCTAAACTTATTCCTGGAATTTTGAAATTCAAGTTAATTTTAAAGCCATTTATCTCAGAAATACAAAAAATGCCAAAAATCTACAATTTCAGTCTAAAATATGAACACAGTTTTCTAAACTTATTCCTGGAATTTTGAAATTCCAGTCAACTTTAAAGCCATTTATCTCAGAAATACCAAAAATGCCAAAAATCTACAATTTCAGTCTAAAATATGAACACAGTTTTCTAAACTTATTCCTGGAATTTTGAAATTCCAGTCAACTTTAAAGCCATTTATCTCAGAAATACAAAAATGCCAAAAATCTACAATTTCAGTCTAAAATATGAACACAGTTTTCTAAACTTATTCCTGGAATTTTGAAATTCAAGTTAACTTTAAAGCCATTTATATCAGAAATACCAAAAATGATAAAAATCTACAATTTCAGTCTAAAATATGAACACAGTTTTCTAAACTTATTCCTGGAATTTTGAAATTCCAGTTAATTTTAAAGCCATTTATCTTAGAACTACAAAAAAATGCACTAAAACTCTTTTACTTCTAGACACCTAACCCTTTTAGTTCTAGACCCCTCAATTGTACTTTTATGCGTTGTTCGGCCAAAAGGGCACAGTTATTTCTAAACACTAGTGAATGGTGATCGTTTTTAGTTTAATCCGAAGAACGTTGCTGGTTTTTTGTTAGGCAACGCTTCCAAGTGCGCACGAAAATGCAACAATTTGCAGAGAAATCCAAGGAAGAAATGAACTGTTTAGCATTTGTGCACACCAATATCGTGCGCGTACAAGAAAATGTGACCGAATCAAAATTTGGCAAAAACGAGCTGAAATGATCAGGTACCAAAAAATTCGTTCTATTTATAAGTAATATGTTTCTGTATTAAATAATCAAAGTTCAATACACATCTAATTTTCAATTGTTTTTACATGATTCAATGATCAAATACAAGAAAAAGTGACTAAATCAAATTTTGGCGAAAACGAGCTAAAAAGATCAGGTACAAAAAAAAAACGTTCTATTTATAAGTATAAAGTTTCTATGTACAATAATCAAATACAAAAAAAAGTTACTAAATATTAAAATTTGGCAAAAATGAGCTGAAATGATCAGGTATCAAACAATTCGTTCTATTTATAAGTAAAAAATTTCTATGTTCAATTATCAAATACAAAAAAAAACTGACTTAAAAAAAAATTGGCAAAAACGAACTGAAATGATCAGGTACAAAAAAAATCGTTCTATTTATAAATATAAAGTTTATATGTTCAATGATCAAATACAAAAATAAGTTACTAAATATCAAAATTTGGCAAAAACGAACTGACATGATCAGGTACCAAGAAATTCGTTTTATTTATAAGTAAAAAGTTTCTATGTTCAATGATCAAATACAAAAATAAGTTACTAAATATCAAAATTTGGCAAAAATTAGCTGAAATGATCAGGTACAAAAAAATTCGTTCTATTTATAAATATCAAGTTTCTATGTTCAATAATCAAATACAAAAAAAGTTACTAAATATCAAAATTTTGCAAAAATGAGCTGAAATGATCGGGTACAAAAAAAGTTGTTCTATTTATAAGTATAAAGTTTCTTTGTTCAATAATCAAATACAAAAAAAGTTACTAAATATCAAAATTTGGCAAAAATGAGCTGAAATGATCAGGTATCACAAAGTTCGTTCTATTTATAGGTATAAAGTTTTTATGTTCAATAATCAAATACAAAAACAAGTTACGAAATACCAAAATTTGGCAAAAATTAGCTGAAATGATCAGGTATCAAAAAATTCGTTGTATTTATAAGTATAAAGGTTCTATATTCAATGATCAAATTCAAGAAAAATTGACTAAATAAAAATTTGGCAAAAACGAGCTGAAATGATCAGATACAAAATAAATCGTACTATTTATAAGTATCAAATTTCTATGTTCAATAATCAAATACAAAAAAAAGTTACTAAATATCAAAATTTGGCAAAAATGAGCTGAAATGATCAGGTATACAAAAATTCGTTTTATTTATAAGTATAACGTTTCTATGTTCAATGATCAAATACAAAAATAAGTTACTAAATATCAAAAATTGGCAAAAATGAGCTGAAATGATCAGATACAAAATAAATCGTACTTTTTATAAGTATCAAGTTTCTATGTTCAATAATCAAATACAAAAAAAAGTTACTAAATATCAAAATTTGGCAAAAATTAGCTGAAATGATCAGGTACAAAAAAAATTCGTTCTATATATAAGTAAAAAGTTTCTATGTTCAATAATCAAATACAAAAAAAAGTTACTAAATATCAAAATTCGGCGAAAATGAGCTGAAATGATCAGGTATCCAAAAATTCGTTTTATTTATAAGTATAACGTTTCTATGTTCAATGATCGAATACAAAAATAAGTTACTAAATATCAAAATTTGGCAAAAATTAGCTGAAATGATCAGGTATCCAAAAATTCGTTTTATTTATAAGTATTAACGTTTCTATGTTCAATAATCAAATACAAGAAAAAGTTACTAAATATCAAAATTCGGCAAAAATTAGCTGAAATGATCAGATACAAAATAAATCGTACTATTTATAAGTATCAAGTTTCTATGTTCAATAATCAAATACAAAAAAAAGTTACAAAATATCAAAATTTGGCAAAAACGAGCTGAAATGATCAGGTACCAAAAAATTCGATCTGTTTATAAATATAAAGTTTCTATGTTCAATAATCAAATACAAAAAAAACTAAATATGAAATTTTTCCGAAAATGAACTGAAATGATCAGGTATCCAAAAATCGTTTTATTTATAAGTATAACGTTTCTATGTTCAATGATCAAATACAAAAATAAGTTACTAAATATCAAAATTTGGCAAAAATGTGCTGAAATGATCAGGTATCCAAAAATTCGTTTTATTTATAAGTATAACGTTTCTATGTTCAATGATCAAATACAAAAATAAGTTACTAAATATCAAAATTTGGCAAAAATTAGCTGAAATCATCAGGTATCAAAACATTCGTTCTATTTCTAAGTATAAAGTTTCTATGTTCAATAATCAAATACAAAAAAAAGTTACTAAATATCAAAATTCGGCGAAAATGAGCTGAAATGATCAGGTATCCAAAAATTCGTTTTATTTATAAGTATAACGTTTCTATGTTCAATGATCAAATACAAAAATAAGTTACTAAATATCAAAATTTGGCAAAAATTAGCTGAAATGATCAGGTACAAAAAAAGTCGTTCTATTTATAAGTATAAGTTTCTATGTTCAATAATCAAATACAAAAAAAGTTACTAAATACCAAAATTTGGCAAAAATTAGCTGAAATGATCAGGTATCAAAAAATTCGTTATATTTATAAGTATAAAGGTTCTATATTCAATGATCAAATACAAAAATAAGTTACTAAATATCAAAATTTGGCAAAAATGAGCTGAAATGATCAGGTACAAAAAAAGTCGTTCTATTTATAAGTATAAAGTTTCTATGTTCAATAATCAAATACAAAAAAAAGTTACTAAATATTAAAATTCGGCGAAAATTAGCTGAAATGATCAGGTACAAAAAAAGTCGTTCAATTTGTAAGTGTAAAGTTTCTATGTTCAATAATCATATACCTACAAGAAAAAGCGACTAAATTAAAATTTGATAAATTGCCATTTACTTAGTTTATATGAACAAAATTTGCAACAAATTTAAGCAAAATTTATAGATTATAAGCATTTAATTAATTTATGTGAGCAAAAATTGAAGCCAACAATTGTTATAATTTTTTTTTATCGCCTCCAATGTATATGAATCAGTGTCTTGTATGTCTCTCTGCCATTTGGTTTGTTATGTTTGAACGAGTCATATTTGTTTTCGACATATTGAGTCATATCAAAAGTGTATATAAAATTATATTTATGGAGAGACTTGTGGAAACTATTTTAAAATATAGTTATAAAATTTAGTTACTGAGCATTAATTTTGCCATATATTATAATATAATATTTTACAAGAATCCTGTTTATGTTTGTGTACATATTTTCTTCTGTACGTGTAAATAAAGTTGGTACTTATATAAAATAAATATAAATATTTTGATGAAAATTTTTGTTTTTTAATTTTTCAAAAATTACTCTAATTCTAGAAATTTGAACTGCTACAATTTCCAAAAAAATAGTTTGTTCCAAAATGTATGGCCATGACGTAATTTTGTTCCCACTCCTATCTATTTCTGTGATATATCTTTCTAATTTTCTTATTAAATATGGTTTCAATAATTTTCATCCCATTCCATAAGAAGTAATATTAAATAAAAAAAGCACCAATTTTTGGTTTGGTATTATTTCTTTAATATTCAAATATTGGTATTATTTCTTAAAACCATTTTGTAATCATAATTTTTCTTATTAAAAATACCAAAAATGTTTACAAGATTTCAAAATTTATAAAAACCTTACCAAAATGCAATATTTCAAATAGAGAATTTATTTAAACAAGAAAATTTCAATACAATGTTTCAATAAAAATTCTGAATATCTAGTTGTTGAGTACGTTACCCTACTCAAAAATGTACAAAATTTTGAAGAAAAAGAAAACATTGAAACTTCAATAAGAAAATTTTAATATAATGTTCCACCATAAATTCTGAACATCTATAAGTTAAATATGTCATTATACTAAAAATGTACAACATTTTGAAAAGAAAACATTGAAACTTGAATAACAAAATTTTAATACAATGTTACACCAAAATTTTTGAAAATCTAGAGTTAAATACGCCACCTTACTCAAAAATGTACAAAATTTTGAAGAAAAAAAACATTGAACCTTAAATAAGAAAATTTTTATACAATGTTCTCACAGAAATTATGAAAATCTAGACGTTAAATATGTCACCCTACTCAAAAATGTGCAAAATTTTGAAGAATAAAACATGGAAACTTGAATGAGAAAATTTTAATATAATGTTCCACCATAAATTCTGAACATCATAAGTTAAATATGTCATTATACTAAAACATGTACAAAATTTTGAAAATAAAACATTGAAACTTGAATAACAAAATTTTAATACAATGTTACACCAAAAATTTTGAAAATCCAGAGTTAAATACGCCACCTTACTCAAAAATTTACAAAATTTTGAAGAAAAAAAACATTGTAACTTGAATAAGAACATTTTTATACAATGTTCCCACAGAAATTATGAAAATCTAGACGTTAAATATGTCACCCTACTCAAAAATGTGCAAAATTTTGAAGAAAAAAACATGGAAACTTGAATGGGAAAATTTTAATATAATGTTCCACCATAAATTCTGAACATCATAAGTTAAATATGTCATTATACTAAAACATGTACAAAATTTTGAAAATAAAACATTGAAACTTGAATAAAAAAATTTTAATACAATGTTACACCAAAAATTTTGAAAATCTAGAGTTAGATACGCCACCTTACTCAAAAATGTACAAAATTTTGAAGAAAAAAAAACATTGAACCTTAAATAAGAAAATTTTTATACAATGTTCTCACAGAATTATTCAAATCTAGACGTTAAATATGTTACCCTACTCAAAAATGTGCAAAATTTTGAAGGAAAAAAACACTGTAACTTGAATAAGAAAATTTTTATACAATGTTCCCACAGAAATTATGAAAATCTAGACATTAAATATGCCACCCTACTCAAAAATGTGCAAAATTTTGAAAAAAAAACATGGAAACTTGAATGGGAAAATTTTAATATAATTTTCCACCATAAATTCTGAACATCTATAAGTTAAATATGTCATTTTACTAAAACATGTACAAAATTTTGAAAATAAAACATTGAAACTTGAATAACAAAATTTTAATACAATGTTACACCAAAAATTTTGAAAATCTAGAGTTAGATACGCCACCTTACTCAAAAATGTACAAAAATTTTGAAGGAAAAAGACATTGTAACTTAAATAAGAAAATTTTTATACAATGTTCCCACAGAAATTATGAAAATCTAGACGTTAATTATGTCACCGTACTAAAAAATGTACAATATTAAAAAAAAAAACATTAAAACTTGAATAACATAATTTTAATATAATGTTACACCAAAAATTCTGAAAATCTAGAGTTAATTACGCCACCTTACTCAAAAATGTGCAAAATTTTAAAGGAAAAAAACACTGTAACTTGAATAAGAAAATTTTTATACAATGTTCCCACAGAAATTATGAAAATCTAGACGTTAAATATGTCATCCTACTCAAAAATGTGCAAAATTTTGAAGAAAAAAACATGGAAACTTGAATGAGAAAATTTTAATATAATTTTCCACCATAAATTCTGAACATCATAAGTTAAATATGTCATTATACTAAAACATGTACAAAATTTTGAAAATAAAACATTGAAACTTGAATAACAAAATTTTAATACAATGTTACACCAAAAATTTTGAAAATCTAGAGTTAGATACGCCACCTTACTCAAAAATGTACAAAATTTTGAAGAAAAAAACATTGGAACTTGAATAAGAAAATTTTTATACAATGTTCTCACAGAATTATGCAAATCTAGACATTAAATATGTTACCCTACTCAAAAATGTGCAAAATTTTGAAGGAAAAAAACACTGTAACTTGAATAAGAAAATTTTTATACAATGTTCTCACAGAAATTATGAAAATCTAGACGTTAAATATGTCACCCTACTCAAAAATGTGCAAAATTTTGAAGAATAAAACATGGAAACTTGAATGGGAAAATTTTAATATAATGTTCCACCATAAATTCTGAACATTTATAAGTAAAATATGTCATTATACAAAAAAAATGTACAAAATTTTGAAAAGAAAACATTGAAAATTGAATAACAAAATTTTAAAATAATGTTACACCAAAAATTCTGAAAATCTAGAGTTAAATACGCCCCTTACTCAAAAATGTACAAAATTATGAAGGAAAAAAACATTGTAACTTGAATAAGAAAATTTTTATACAATGTTCCCACAGAAATTATGAAAATCTAGACGTTTAATATTTTACCCTACACAAAAATGTGCAAAATTTTGAAGAATAAAAAACACTGTAACTTGAATAAGAAAATTTTTATACAATGTTCCCACAGAAATGATGAAAATCTAGACGTTAAATATGTCACCCTACTCAAAAATGTGCAAAATTTTGAAGAATAAAACATGGAAACTTGAATGAGAAAATTTTAATATAATGTTCCACCAAAAATTCTGAACATCATAAGTTAAATATGTCATTATACTAAAACATGTACAAAAATTTGAAAATAAAACATTGAAACTTGAATAACAAAATTTTAATACAATGTTACACCAAAATTTTTGAAAATCTAGAGTTAAATACGCCACCTTACTCAAAAATGTACAAAATTTTGAAGGAAAAAACATTGGAACTTGAATAAGAAAATTTTTATACAATGTTCCCACATAAATTATAAAAATCTAGACGTTAAATATGTTACCCTACTCAAAAATGTGCAAGAAAATTTTTATACAATGTTCTCAAAGAAATTATGAAAATCTAGACGTTAAATATGTTACCCTACTCAAAAATGTGCAAAATTTTAAGAAAAAAACATGGAAACTTGAATGAGAAAATTTTAATATAATGTTCCACCATAAATTCTGAACATTTATAAGTAAAATATGTCATTATACTAAAAAAATGTACAAAATTTTGAAAAGAAAACATTGAAACTTGAATAACAAAATTTTAATACAATGTTACACCAAAAATTTTGAAAATCTAGAGTTAAATACGCCACCTTACTCAAAAATGTACAAAATTTTGAAGAAAAAAAACATTCAACCTTAAATAAGAAAATTTTTATACAATGTTCTCACAGAATTATGCAAATCTAGACGTTAAATATGTTACCCTACTCAAAAATGTGCAAAATTTTGAAGGAAAAAAACACTGTAACTTGATTAAGAAAATTTTTATACAATGTTCCCACAGAAATTATGAAAATCTTGACGTTATATATGCCACCCTACTGAAAAATGTGCAAAATTTTGAAGAAAAAAACATGGAAACTTGAATGGGAAAATTTTAATATAATGTTCCACCATAAATTCTGAACATTTATAAGTAAAATATGTCATTATAAAAAAAAATGTACAAAATTTTGAAAAGAATACATTGAAACATGAATAACAAAATTTTAATATAATGTTACACCAAAAATTCTGAAAATCTAGAGTTAATTACGCCACCTTACTCAAAAATGTACAAAATTTTGAAGGAAAAAAACATTGGAACTTGAATTAGAAAATTTTTATACAATGTTCCCACAGAAATTATGAAAATCTAGACGTTATATATGTTACCCTACTCAAAAATGTGCAAAATTGAAGGAAACAAATATTGGAACTTGAATAAGAATTTTTTTATACAATGTTCTCACAGAAATTTTGAAAATCTAGACGTTAAATATGTCACCCTACTCAAAAATGTGCAAAATTTTGAAGAAAAAAACATGGAAACTTGAATGGGAAAATTTTAATATAATGTTCCACTATAAATTCTGAACATTTGTAAGTTAAATATGTCATCCTACTAAAAAATGTACAACATTTAAAAAAAAAACATTGAAACTTGAATAAGATAATTTTAATATAAATTTACACCAAAATTCTGAAAATCTATAGTTAAATACGTCACCCTACTCAAAAATATACAAAATTTTGAAGAAAAAAAAACATTGGAACCTGACATGGAAAATATTAATACAATGTTCCCACAGAAATTCTGAAAATCTAAACGTTAAATATGTCACCCATTCAAAAATGTAAAAAATGTAAAAGAAAATTTTAATTCCACGTTCCACCACAAATTCTGAAAATCTAGATGTTAAATACGTCACCCTACACAAAAATGTATAAAATTGTGAAGAAAAAAACATTGAAACTTGCATAAGAAAATTTTAAAAGTGTTCTACCAAAAAATTTGAAAATCTTATATTAAATATTTCACCCTAATAAAAAATGTATAATATTTTCCAAAAATCTATCTTAACTCTGTTCAAAATTCATCAGAATCAATTACACAATTCACACAGAAAAAAATTAACCTTGAAACAAATTGCATATTAAGTTTTCTAAAAAAAATGCTCACAAGATTTCAAAATTTATAAACCTACCCTATGAAAATCTGAGTTATCATAATTTATTATATCAAAAATTAATTAATTATTAATAAATATAAGCCACGAGTCGATCTATTAAAAAATCGTAGATCTCGCAATTAATTATTCATAACTTTATTTTCCATTTGTTGATGTTATTGCCAGATTATTGGATATTGGACACATCATTCTTGTATGCATGATAACAGTGTTTATTTATGATAATATTGATGACATATTTTTCAGTTGTTGGTTCAGATTTAAATACAAGTGATTTTATGTTGTCTCAAATTTAATAGTAGATAACAACAAATAAACGATTAATTTTGGTGTGCACAAAATTTGAAATATCTTTGTTCAAATGCGTTAAATTAGTTCCCTTGGCAAATAAACGTCGTTAATTTATTTGGTAAATATGCGTCATCAATGACCTTGATCCATATAAGTCGTAAACATGCTAAGTAAATGTAAATACGTCGTCAATTTCTGTGGTAATTTACGTCGTTAATTTCCTATATACGTCGTTAATTTCCTACATACGTCGTTAATTTCCTACATTTGTCGTTAATTTTGTATACAGATATACGTCATTAATTTTCTTGTTACAACTGTATTGTTATTCACAGTATCAAAAACTGCAAAAAAATGTATTGTCATAATTTATTATTCCAAAAACTATAAGCTGTATTACTACAATTTCTAGTATCAGAAACAGTAATGTCATAATTATTTATATAAAAAAAACTGTATTGCCACAATTTACAGTATCAACAACTGTATTATCATAGTCAAAAACTATAAACTGTATTGTTATTATTACTGTTATAATTTGTACTGTATCAAAAACTGTATTATCATAATTCCAAAAACTATAAACTGTATTAATACAATTTAATTTGTACTGTATCAAAAACTGTATTATCATAATTCAAAAACTATAAACTGTACTACTGCAATTTATAGTATCAGAAACTGCATTGTCATAATTATTTATATAAAAGAAACTTATAATTATATTGCCACAATTTACAGTATCAACAACTGTATTATCATTGTCAAAAACTATAAACTGTATTGTTATTATTACTGTTATAATTTGTACTGTATCAAAAACTGTATTATCATAATTCCAAAAACTATAAACTGTATTAATACAATTTAATTTGTACTGTATCAAAAACTGTGTTATCATAATTCCCAAAACTATAAACTGTATTACTACAATTTATAGTATCAGAAACTGCATTGTCAGAATTATTTATATAAAAGAAACTTATAATTATATTGCCACAATTTACAGTATCAACAACTGTATTATCATTGTCAAAAACTATAAACTGTATTGTTATTATTACTGTTATAATTTGTACTGTATCAAAAACTGTATTATCATAATTCCAAAAACTATAAACTGTATCAATACAATTTAATTTGTACTGTATCAAAAACTGTATTATCATAATTCCAAAACTATGAACTGTATTACTACAATTTATAGTATCAGAAACTGCATTGTCATAATTATTTATATAAAAGAAACTTATAATTATATTGCCACAATTTACAGTATCAACAACTGTATTATCATTGTCAAAAACTATAAACTGTATTGTTATTATTACTGTTATAATTTGTACTGTATCAAAAACTGTATTATCATAATTCCAAAAACTATAAACTGTATTAATACAATTTAATTTGTACTGTATCAAAAACTGTATTATCATAATTCCAAAACTATAAACTGTATTACTACAATTTATAGTATCAGAAACTGCATTGTCATAATTATTTATATAAAAGAAACTTATAATTGTATTGCCACAATTTACAGTATCAACAACTGTATTATCATTGTCAAAAACTATAAACTGTATTGTTATTATTACTGTTATAATTTGTACTGTATCAAAAACTGTAGTATCATAATTCCAAAAACTATAAACTGTGTTAATACAATTTAATTTGTACTGTATCAAAAACTGTATTATCATAATTCCAAAACTATGAACTGTATTACTACAATTTATAGTATCAGAAACTGCATTGTCATAATTATTTATATAAAAGAAACTTATAATTATATTGCTACAATTTACAGTATCAACAACTGTATTATCATTGTCAAAAACTATAAACTGTATTGTTATTATTACTGTTATAATTTGTACTGTATCAAAAACTGTATTATCATAATTCCAAAAACTATAAACTGTATTAATACAATTTAATTTGTACTGTATCAAAAACTGTATTATCATAATTCCAAAACTATAAACTGTATTACTACAATTTATAGTATCAGAAACTGCATTGTCATAATTATTTATATAAAAGAAACTTATAATTATATTGCCACAATTTACAGTATCAACAACTGTATTATCATTGTCAAAAACTATAAACTGTATTGTTATTATTACTGTTATAATTTGTACTGTATCAAAAACTGTATTATCATAATTCCAAAAACTATAAACTGTATTAATACAATTTAATTTGTACTGTATCAAAAACTGTATTATCATAATTCCAAAACTATAAACTGTATTACTACAATTTATAGTATCAGAAACTGCATTGTCATAATTATTTATATAAAAGAAACTTATAATTATATTGCCACAATTTACAGTATCAACAACTGTATTATCATTGTCAAAAACTATAAACTGTATTGTTATTATTACTGTTATAATTTGTACTGTATCAAAAACTGTATTATCATAATTCCAAAAACTATAAACTGTATTAATACAATTTAATTTGTACTGTATCAAAAACTGTATTATCATAATTCCAAAACTATAAACTGTATTACTACAATTTATAGTATCAGAAACTGCATTGTCATAATTATTTATATAAAAGAAACTTATAATTATATTGCCACAATTTACAGTATCAACAACTGTATTATCATTGTCAAAAACTATAAACTGTATTGTTATTATTACTGTTATAATTTGTACTGTATCAAAAACTGTATTATCATAATTCCAAAAACTATAAACTGTATTAATACAATTTAATTTGTACTGTATCAAAAACTGTATTATCATAATTCCAAAACTATAAACTGTATTACTACAATTTATAGTATCAGAAACTGCATTGTCATAATTATTTATATAAAAGAAACTTATAATTATATTGCCACAATTTACAGTGTCAACAACTGTATTATCATTGTCAAAAACTATAAACTGTATTGTTATTATTACTGTTATAATTTGTACTGTATCAAAAACTATAGTATCATAATTCCAAAAACTATAAACTGTGTTAATACAATTTAATTTGTACTGTATCAAAAACTGTATTACCATAATTCCAAAACTATAAACTGTATTACTACAATTTATAGTATCAGAAACTGTATCACCATAATTTATATAAAAATAAAACTGTAACTGTATTGTTATATGTTAGAACTTGTACTGTATTATATTTTAACTGTATTGTGATTTACAGTATGAAAAACTTTATTATCATAATATATTGTCCCAAAAACTATAAATTATATTACTATAATTTATAGTATCAGAAACTGTATCATAATTTATGTAAAGAAACTACAATTGTACTGTTATTATTATTACTGTTATAACTTGTACTGTATTATATTATAACTGTATTGTAATTTACAGTATCAAAAACTTTATAATCATAAGTTATCTTTCAAAAAACTATAATCTGTATTGATATAATTTACTTATCAAAAATTATATTAATTTTGAATTGATAATTAATGGTATGAAGCTTGAAGCTTTTGATTATTTAATTTTGTAATTTAGTGGTATCGTAGACTATGCTTGTATCAAAAATTGCCAAAAATACTATAATTTATAATTTTAAAACCTTTACGAATACTCAAGTATCTATTATGGTTTACTGTATAACTATTTTCGAGTTTTAATGGTATCAAATCTGTATTTATATTTATATTCATATTCACACGTGTGTTCTATATTAATATATTTGTATGTACAGCCACGGACTCTGGGAATTACGCGTTCGTCAGTCTGCTATCCTTGTCTGGTCCCGCACGGTAGGGGCACGGTAGATAAGGATAGAGGACTGCTCGGACGTACGGACGCGTCATTCTTGGAGTCCGTGGCTGCACTTCCATATTTATGTTTATACATATATACATCTATATGTATATCTATATGTATACATCTACAAGTTATATACTTATTCTTACAAGTAATTTTTGTTTAATTTTAGTTGAACAACTATTTAGTTATTTTACTTCAAAAGTTGTTTTGGATTAAGTCCTAGTAAAATTATATCAATTGTTAACATTTGTACTACGAATAAAAACATATTTTTATACCGAATTTGTGTTATTATTAATTTTTTATTTAGAATAATACAAAAGTACAATTGTAATTTTTGTATTATTCGTATGTAAGTCAATGATTTACTGTTAAACTACCTTTTGAGATTAAGATTGTTTCGACCTTTACTGAGAGGTAATCTTCAATATTTATATTCAGAATTATTTATTACATTATAATGTTGTACCACTTTTTTTGTATTGTATTGTATTTTTGTTTATTTGTATTAACATTGGAATATAATAAATAATTGTGAATATATCTTTTAAAATGTAAATAAAAAATATATAATAAAATAATACAATGAGTACAAAATTGAAAATTTCGTATTCATTTTTGTTTCGTTAATATTAGTCAATTTACTCTTAAACTAAATTTTAAAAATTAAATAAAAATATTTAAGAAAAAATAGAAATTTTTACATTTTCGTGGATGCCTAATATTAGCCAATGATTTACTGTTAAACTAACTTTTAAAAATTAAATAAAGATATTAAAAAAAGTAATTTGTAAATTTTCGTGGATGCCTAATATTAGTCAACGATTTAATGTTAAACTAATTTTTAATTTTTTTTTTTAAATCGTAGTTTTTACATTTTTGTGGATTAGCCAATGATTTACTGATAAACTCACTTTTAAAAATCAAATAAAGATATTAAAAAAAAAAAAAATTGTAATATTTACATTTTCGTGGATGCCTAATATTGGTCAACGATTTTCTGTTAAACTAACTTTTCAAAAATAAATAAAAATATTTTTAAAACAATCGAAATTTTTACATCTTTGTGGATGCCTATTAGTCAACGATTTACTGTTAAACTAACTTTTAAAAATGAAATATATATTTTTTTAAATTGTAGTTTTTACATTTTTGTGGATGTCTAATATTAGCCAATGATTTACTGATAAACTCACTTTTAAAAATTAAATAAAGATATTTAAAAAAAAATCGTAATTTTTACATCTTCGTGAATACCTAATATTAGTCAATGATTTAATGTTAAACTAATTTTTAATTTTTTTTTTAAATCGTAGTATTTACATTTTTGTGGATTAGCCAATGATTTACTGATAAACTCACTTTTAAAAATCAAATAAAGATATTAAAAAAAAAAAAAATTGTAATATTTACATTTTCGTGGATGCCTAATATTGGTCAACGATTTTCTGTTAAACTAACTTTTCAAAAATAAATAAAAATATTTTTAAAACAATCGAAATTTTTACATCTTTGTGGATGCCTATTAGTCAACGATTTACTGTTAAACTAACTTTTAAAAATGAAATATATATTTTTTTAAATTGTAGTTTTTACATTTTTGTGGATGTCTAATATTAGCCAATGATTTACTGATAAACTCACTTTTAAAAATTAAATAAAGATATTTAAAAAAAAATCGTAATTTTTACATCTTCGTGAATACCTAATATTAGTCAATGATTTAATGTTAAACTAATTTTTAAAAATTAAATGAAGATATTTTAAAAAAAATCGTAATTTTTACATTTTCGTGGATGCCAAGTGCCGAAATTCTCTTTTTGAACTCTAGAAAGGAATTCCAAAAGATAATTATAAATTAATTGTAAAGGTGCTTAAAAGAATATTAACCATGATGGTCATAAGATAGCGCCCAAAAGTGGGTCCTCTATGACTGTAATGAATCTGAATTCTGATTCTTAAAACTGGACGAAACTGTTAAAGTGAAAGACTTTCTGCTACAATATTCGACATGGATCTCATAGTTACGTTCTCAAAGGTTATAATACCGTTGAGTGAAAGTTGTCTTAAGTTGAACGTTTTTGTGGTAACCACTTGTTTGTGGTGAAACTGAAGAAGCAGTTTATAGACTTTCTATAAAATATGCGAAACACGGCGAAAAGATCGTTCAGGTCGATAGCCTAATGAAAATTGTACTGCTACTACTTTGCGTAACATATACTAATTGTTTTATGAAAGTCAATTACAATTGTCGCCAAATTTATACAAAAATTTAGACTCAGCGAAAGAACTTATTATTTGGCTAAATAAGCCAAATTTGAAATTAGGAAATAAAAAATAATAAATTGAGCCAGTACACCTTTTTCACAAAAAACAAGAGAGACTTGAAATACAAAAAAGAATCTTGAAAAACAAGAAATAATTTTGATCTTGAAAAACAAGAAATAATTTTGATCTTGAAAAACAAGAAAAAATCTTGAAAAACAAGAAAGAATATAGAAATACAAGAAACAATCTTGAAAAACGAGAAATAATCTTGAAATAAAAGTCAGAACACTTTATTCACTAAACCTTCCTTTTTTTACAGTAAAGTAAAAGTAAAGTAAATTAAAAGTAGAGTTAAACTGGCTCATATTTAATGATTCTTGCAAAAGCTTCAAAACATTTGTCTAACAAAGAATTCTAATCTTGAAAAACAAGAAAGAATCTTGAAAATCAAGAAATCATCTTTAAATATTAGAACACTTTTTCCACAAAAAACTTGCAATTTTTAATCTTGATTAGTCTTACTTAAAGTATAAGTAAAGTAAAAGTAAAAGTAGAGTTAAACTGGCTCATATTTAAAGACTCTTTCAAAAGTTACAAAACATTTGTATAACAATGAATTCTAGTCTTGAAAAACAAGAAAGAATCTTAAGAAACAAAAAAGAATCTTGAAAAACAGGAAAGAATCTTTAAATAAAAGTGAGCACTTTTTCCAAAAAAAAAAAAATTACGTTTTTTTGTAAAAAAAAGTGTTCTGACTTTATTTAAAGATTATTTCTTGATTTTCAAAATTGTTTCTTGTTTTTCAAGATTAATTCTTGTTTTTCATCATTAGAATTCTTTGTTACACAAAGGTTTTGGTGCTTTTGAAAGAATCTTTAGAGTCAGTTTAACTCTACTATTTATTTTACTTTACTTTTACTTTAAGTAAAAATATCAAGTTTTTTTTTGTGGAAAAAAGTGTTCCGACTTATCTTTAAAGTTTATTTCTTGCTTTTTGAGATTCTTTCTTGTTTTTCAAGATTAGAATTCTTTGTTGCACAAATGTTTTGGAGCTTTTTGAAAGAATCTTTAAATATGAGCCTATTTAACTCTACTTTTACTTTTATTTTACTTTTACTTCAAGTAAAAAGAGCAAGTTTTATGTGAAAAAAAGTGTTCTGACTTTTATTTAAAGATTATTTTTTGGTTTTCAAGTTTATCTCTTGTGTTTTGTGAAAAAAGTGTTCCAACTTTTAGTTACAGATTCTTTCACAAGCTCCAAAATATATGTGTATTTTTTTCAAAACTACCAGTAAGTAAAAAAGAATTAAATACTCTAATTTACTACTAATTTTCGATAGTTTCATTTGAATCCAACTACCAGTAAGTACTTCAATAAAAAAGGAAGAAAACAATAAAACAGATTAAATACTCTAAATTACTACTAATTTTCTATAGTTTTATGTGAATCCAAATACCAGTAAGTACTCCTATAAACAAAGAAGAAAACAATAATAAAGAATTAAATACTCTAATTACCTACTAATTTTCGATAGTTTCATGTGAATCCTGTATAGTTTATGCTCCTTAGTATCTTCGCAGTACCATTACATATTTGTAAACTTATTTTAACAAACTTATTTTAACAAACTTATTTTAACAGTTAACCGAGTCATTTGAGCGAAGAAGTTTGTTGACAAATTCATTTATTTCGGTGGCATAGAGCAAAACCGTACATCCAAATTCATAATTTGCAGCCATTCCGAGACGAATCGTGAAATGCTGCATGAAAATGTGCGTTCTTCATGCACGATTTTTGCTTCCACGAAAATCTGTTTATCTAATTGTTGCGTTATCAAGGCTGTGATGAGTAAGGCGCAGCTGATAAATGCACGACGCAGCGACAAATGCGATAAATTCCAACGATAAGTGGAAGCACTACGCAGCCACGTGCAGCCATGCGGATGGCAAGGTCAAAGACCCAAAGTGATGACCGAGCGAAACCAGTCATGACTGGACTTTGTGCCACCCAGAAGCTTAAGTGTGATGACCTTCACAGATGCTGACCACTTCTGCGTGCAAGAGTATTAGGAAAAAGAAGGAAAAAGGCAGATGTTATGTTGGAAGTTTTGCAAGAATTCCAAGAGCCGGCCGTAATTACAAAGGTAAAAGGCAGATGTTATGTCGGAAGGTTTGCAACAATTCCAAGAGTCGGCTGTAATTACAAAGATAAAAGGCAGATGTTATGTCGGAAAGTTTGTAACAATTCCAAGAGCCGGTTGTAATTACAAAGGTAAAAGGCAGATGTTATGTCGGAAACTATGCAACAATTCGAAGAGCCGGCCGTAATTACAACAGTAAAAGGCATATGTTATGTCGGAAGGTTTGCAACAGTTTCAAGAGCCGGTCATAATTACAAAGGTAAAAGGCAGATGTTATGTCGGAAGGTTTGCAACAATTCCAAGAGCCGGCTAATTACAACAGTAAAAGGCATATGTTATGTAGGAAGGTTTGCTACAGTTTCAAGAGCCGGTCGTAATTACAAAGGTAAAAGGCAGATGTTATGTCAGAAGGTTTGCAACAATTCCAAGAGCCGGCTGTAATTACAAACGTAAAACGCAGATGTTATGTCGGAAGGTTTGCAACAATTCCAAGAGCCGGCCGTCATTACAAAGGTAATTATTACAAAGGTAATTATGCCTATAATTGTAATTACAGCCGAACGAGATCATTAGGCGAAGTACGTAGAAAGAAAAGTCAGAAAACTATTCACTGGAATGCTTCATGGGCAATCAAAGGCTGGCAGCTGTACAGGAGATGCTCATACAGCGTGGAAAAAGGAAGGAAAGTAATGGAGTTCAGAAATTGGAAAGAAACTCCTGAAGAGAAGACTTAGTGCTGAATAGATAAGAGAGAAATATATGAGAGTAAGAGATGAGAGAGGAAAATATGAGAGAGGAAGAAATGAGCGAGGAAGAGATAAGAGAGGAAGAGATGTGCGAGGAAGAGATGAGAGAGGAAGAGATGAGATAAGAAGAGATGAGAGAGCAATAGATGAGAGAGGAAGAGATAAGAGAAGAAGAACGGTACGTATGGTTGCTTGCCTACGCTTCACGAAGAGATGAGAGAGGAAGAGATGAGAGAAGAATATATGAGAGAGGAAGAGATGTGATACGAAGAGACGAGAGAGGAAGAGATAAGAGAGGAAGAGATGAGAGAGCAAGAGATGAGAGACTCTTCCTCTCTCATCGCTTCCTCCTTCCTTTCTCATCTATTCCTCTCTCATCTCTTTCTCTCATATATTTCTCTCTTATGTACTCAGCACTAAGTCTCCTCTTCAGGAGTTTGTTTTCAATATCTGAACTCCGTTACTTTACTCTACGAGAGAGAAAGAACGGTACGTATGGTTGGTTGCCTACGCTTCACGAAGAGATGAGAGAGCAAGAGATGAGAAAGGGAGAGATGAGAGAGCAAGAGATGAGAGAGGAAGAGATGAGAGAGCAAGAGATGAGAGAGGAAGAGATAAGAGAAGAAGAACGGTACGTATGGTTTCTTGCCTACGCTTCACGAAGAGTTAAGAAAGGAAGAGATGAGAGAAGAATATATGAGAGAGGAAGAGATGTAATAAGAAGAGACGAGAGAGGACGAGATGAGAGAGGAAGAGATGAGAGACTCTTCCTCTCTCATCGCTTCCTCCTTCCTCTCCCATCTATTCCTCTCTCATCTCTTCGTCTCATATATTTCTCTCTTATGTACTCAGCACTAAGTCTCCTCTTCAGGAGTTTGTTTCCAATTTCTGGACTCCGTTACTTTACTCTACGAGAGAGGAAAACGGTACGTATGGTTGCTTGCCTACGCTTCACGAAGAGATGAGAGAGCAAGCGATGAGAAAGGAAGAGATGAGAGAGCAAGAGATGAGAGAGGAAGAGATGAGAGAGCAAGAGATGAGAGAGGAAGAGATAAGAGAAGAAGAACGGTACGTATGGTTGCTTGCCTACGCTTCACGGAGAGTTAAGAGAGGAAGAGATGAGAGAAGAATATATGAGAGAGGAAGAGATGTGATTAGAAGAGACGAGAGAGGAAGAGATGAGAGAGGAAGAGATGAGAGACTCTTCCTCTCTCATCGCTTCCTCTTTCTCTCTCATCTATTCTTCTCTCATCTCTTCCTCTTATATATTTCTCTCTTATATACTCAGCACTAAGTCTTCTCTTCAGGAGTTTGTTTCCAATTTCTGAACTCCGTTACTTTACTCTACGAGAGAGGAAGAACGGTACGTATGGTTGCTTGCCTACGCTTCACGAAGAGATGAGAGAGCAAGAGATGAGAAAGGAAGAGATGAGAGAGCAAGAGATGAGAGAGGAAGAGATGAGAGAGCAATAGATGAGAGAGGAAGAGATAAGAGAAGAAGAACGGTACGTATGGTTTCTTGCCTACGCTTCACGAAGAGTTAAGAGAGGAACAGATGAGAGAAGAATATATGAGAGAGGAAGAGATGTGATAAGAGACGAGAGAGGACGAGATGAGAGAGGAGGACATGAGAGAGGAAGAGATGAGAGACTCTTCCTCTCTCATCGCTTCCTCCTTCCTCTCTCATCTATTCCTCTCTCATCTCTTCCTCTCATATATTTCTCTCTTATCTACTCAGCACTAAGTCTCCTCTTCAGGAGTTTATTTCCAATTTCTGAACTCCGTTACTTTACTCTACGAGAGAGGAAGAATGGTACGTATGGTTGCTTGCCTACGCTTCACGAAGAGATGAGAGAGCAAGAGATGAGAAAGGAAGATATGAGAGAGCAAGAGATGAGAGAGGAAGAGATGAGAGAGCAATAGATGAGAGAGGAAGAGATAAGAGAAGAAGAACGGTACGTATGGTTGCTTGCCTACGAAGAGATGAGAGAGCAAGACATGAGAGAGGAAGAGATGAGAGAGCAAGAGATGAGAGAGGAAGAGATGAGAAAGAAAGAACGGTACCTATGGTTGCTTGCCTACGCTTCAGGTCTTTGAATTCTGGCGCATACTGTAGTTTTCAAATACCTTAGGTTAGATTAGTATAGCTCAGGTTAGGTTAGGTGTAGCCGGCAGATAACTTCCAGATTCTGTATGTAGTTTGAAGGGTGACCTATTGGTCATAACAGTTAGACCTCATTAGGCTAATGGTACTCATTTAGGCCCATTTTACCAGATAACTTAGAGTTCTGTCAATTCTGGCGCATACTGCAGTTTTCAAGTACCTTAGGTTAGATTAGTATAGCTCAGGTTAGGTTAGGTGTAGCCGGCAGATAACTTACAGATTATGGATGTAGTTTGAAGAGTGACCTATTGGTCATAATAGTTAGACCTTATTAGGCCAATTGTACTTATTTAGGCCTATTGTACCAGATAATTTATTTTGAAAAGATCGATTTTAAGTCATCCAATATGTAACAATCTACTTATCATCCCCTCTAAAGGCAGTATCATGCGCAAATTGTGCAGTTATCAGTTAAGTGAATTTCAAGTGTACACGTTCAACTGCAGCAGCCTTAAAGTGTACTGTTTAGGGCTTCACGAAGAAAAGTTTCCGCTGAATTCGTTGTGTCTGTTCGCCCACATAAAACCTGCGGACGTAAGGCCCCCCTGTTTCCCCCTATTTCCGGCGCCCCACTTGCAAATGTACGGCCCTTAAAAAGTTATCTTCCCGGCCGTAACTCGGAATTAAAGCGTATCTCCAGCAGGGCGCGGACGTCTTCATCCCGTGTAATTAAACTGCGAGGACTCGCAGAGGCAGAGGAGATACGGCGACCATTGTCCCACTTTTCCGCAGGTTTTCCGAGGCGTCGCGACGCCAGAATTGGGTCCAGATAACGCGTTCGATTCCTGGGAAGGCGCACGGGAAACGGGGTCTTCAACGAGGCGTAAGTTACGAGGCCTAAAGACGTAAACATCGCGAAGAGGACGTGGAAAAATGAAGACTTACGTAGGTAGCAGCGAGGGTCGTAAGTCGGGGTGGAAAAGTGTGTTAAGGCTCCGACTAATCAATAGTGTAAGATGGGTGTAAAGTATATGGTAAGATCGATACAAAGGCTGTGTTTAAGCCGGAATGCAGTTTTATTCACCATGTTGTCATGAATATTGCAAATACAGAAATCAGCAGCGACAATTGCTGCATGTTGACTTGTTGTCTTAATGTTTAATTTGGGCCAGCAGGCAATTAGAATCATCATTTTATTGACACCAAAATGTTATGGATGACTGTAGAAAAAAGTTGCAGGAAATTTCATAACCCTGGTTTTCAATGATCAACCTGAGTAGATCATCGATCTAATTATAATCATTCATTGGTGGTGAAAATTTCATCAATCTTTTGATGCAGCCACGAAAACGGTTCCTGATCAAAAACACACGAAACCGACGACCCTAAAATCCCGTTCGCATGGAAACCCATCCACGCGTGAAAACCGTCCCCACAATTCCGCCATGCGGCCCCCCACATCGTGTCCACATTATTCTCACCAGACGTGGATATATTGCGCCCGTTACAAGCCGAGATTCCATCGCGACGATATTTCCATCGGAAAATAAGAGGTCGTAAGCGATTTTTTCCTCTCCCCAGAGCCGCCCCCGGGCAGTGTAGCGGCGGGCGCCGCATCGATCCCCGGCTACGAAGTGGGGCACGTCGTCGTCGGGGCCCGGGCCAACCCCCCGAAAGCCGCCCCCGGGACGGTCACGCTCCGCGGGCGGCGATTCTCGCGGAGCGACCCCGTTATGTTATGTGAGCTAATTCCTATAAAATTAAAAACACCAAAGGGGGGATGCATTAGGGATACACGGCCCTAATGGGTATGCAGGGAAAAATACAAGAAGAAAACGAGCGGGGCCAAGAAGTATTAGTTGCGATGGGGTAGTAGGGTCGTTAAAGGGCCATTGGGGGTCAAAGAATGGGCATGGAAAGAAGCATCCACCGACAAGTTAACGCGCGTGTTGCTGCTGGCAATGAATTATAGTTGTACGAGCTACAAATACTACAAGACCCCCCTTGTATGTGCGACCTGTACAGACGCTACTGGGGGTCATAAGCCCCGCAACCGTGCGTATCAGCGGACGTGCCGCCCCCCGCAATGCCCATGACGAAACCTGGGGAAAACCCCGCCCATGGGGATCGTGTGAAACTCATCAGCATGGGGGGCGGGGGGCGACAAAGCGCCTTTCCCAAGACCCAGGGGGTCTTTTCACAATTATAAACATTACAACGTGACGGATTGCCGCCCCTGAAGGGGGCGCACAAAGGAAAAACTTCGGCGGCGCAATTTATCACCGCAGCAGTCCGGAATTCTCCGCCACGAAAGTGCGTTATTACGGGGGCATTGTGGGGGCGGATTACGCCTGAATCCGCGTGCGTACTTTTGCCCAGACTTAATTTGTCACGGGGGAAGATCTGGGGGAGTTCTAACGTCTCAAACGCAGCCATGTAAGCCACGTTGAGCAATCGCCGCTCAATCATAAAAATGAACACCAGGATTCGCTTCTGCGTAAAAACTTGATAATGTCGCCCCACGTGTCAGAAACAGGTAAATGGCTTACACTTGCTGCTATCTGTTAGGCATAAGCAGCTATCCATCTGCAACGTATTCGCTAGTATAAACAGTACTGAAGTTGAGGCAACCATTCATACTTGAATAAGATAGGTCTTATTGACCTATTGACCTATTGACCTAGATCTGTCTGTAACGATGGTTACGAAATAAAAATATTTACAATAAGGTAGGTCTGTGAAGACCTATCACATAGGTCTTCGTAGACAACCGCTATTACGCCACTGCAAGCATAATCATCTACTCTATCGGTAATAATACCGATAGAGTAGTTATTACCGATAGGTAATAGACTCCACATCGTATACTTGGACTTACATTGTTATGTGAATTTCTCACACTCACCGACCCGTCTAAGGGCCATATAAATAAATAATAAGAAATTCGAAACTTAAGTTATAAAGTATTTTATAAATATTACTAATAATAATAATTACTAATTCGAGAACAAAAACGAAAGAGAATATAAGAGCTTACAAACTGAAAGAAAGCACATGCAGGCAGAAAAATCAAGAGGAGATGATAAGGTTGAGTAAACAAAAAACACAATACGAAGGGAACAAATGGGGTACCTACTTTTAAATACAGCATAATAAAAGCAGCAAAAATAAGGTTTGGAACGAAGAAAAAAACAAATACGGCGGAGCTTTGCAAGAAAATAAATGAAAAATAAATAAATGGCAGAAATACCCAAGCACGAAGGACCAAACAGACTACAAAAAATACCAGCAACAACGAAAGGAAGTAATAAGGGAGGTCAAGAAAGTCAAATACTGGAAAAAAATCGGGGAAAAAATTAATGAAAATTATCGAGAAAACCAGAATCTGGCCTTTGGAACAATAAAGCAACTTAGACATGAAATGAGTACAACAGCCAAGAGGACAAAAGGGGAAACTTAATCAGAGAAGAAACGCAAATAATGCAAAGATGGAAGGAGTACTATGAAGAATTGACAACTACTAAAGCAGAAGAGATAGAAGAAGAAGTAAAACACGGTCAAGAAGAAAGCGATACGGAATATATTATAGAAATAGAAATAGGAGAGGTGATTGAAGCCATAAGAAAAATGAAAAATGCCAAAGCAGCAGGAAATAACACCGGAAATGATGAAGGGACTTAAATTAGAACGCATCGAAAAACTAACAGAACTATTAAATGAAATAGTAAACGAAGGAAATATCGCGGTAGAATGGAATACAGGAATCATCCTACCCATATATAAAACAGGAGACAAAAGAGACCTTAATAACTATAGAGGGATCACACTATAAAGTGTACCAGAAAAAATACTTGCCAGAATAATCGAAAACATAATCAGACAGTAGATGAGACGATAGAAAACAACCAGTGTGTGTTCAGAAACTGAAGAAGCACGCAAGACTTATTTTTATCCATCAGACAAATCAGCGAAATGCTAATTAAGAAGAATAAAGACATACATATATCCTTCGTAGACTTGCAGAAAGCATTCGACAGGATAAGAAGAGAAGATATGTGGAAGAAGTTAGATAGAGAGTAGTAAAAAAAAAAGATTATCGAAATCATATGAGTACAAGAATAACAAGAATATAGTGTGGATCAATAAGGAAGAATCAGAAATATTAGACTTGAAGATAAAACAGGAGACAAATAAGACTGTAATAATTATAGAGGGATCACACTATCACGTGTCCCAGGATAAATACTAGCCAGAATAATCGATAAAAGAAAAAGAGAGAATGTAAATGATACGATAGAAAACAATCAGTAAAGGTTCAAAAAAAGGAATAAGAACGCAAGACCTAATTTTATCCATCAGGCAAATTAGCGAAATGCTAATTAAGAAGAATAAAGACATACGCTTCGTAGACTTGCAGAAAGCGTTCGACAGGATAAGAAGAGAAGATATATGGAAGGAGCTAGATAAGAGTGGAATAAAAAACAAGATTATCGAAATCATAAAAGCAATGTACAAGAACATCAAGATTATAGTGTGAATCAATAAGGAAGAACAAAAATTATTAGACTTGAAGAAACCTTTCGACAGGATAAGAAGAGAAGATATATGGAAGGAGCTTGATAGAGAGGAGTAACAAAAAAATTATCAAAATCATAAAAGTACAAGAACAACACGAATATAGTGTGGATCAATAAGGAAGAATCAGAAATATTAGACTTGAAGAAACCTTTCAACAGGAAAAGAAGAGAAGATATATGGAAAGTGCAAGATAAAAGAGGAGTAAAAATAAGAATATCGAAATCATAAAAGCAATATACAAGACCATCAAGATTATAGTGTGAATCAATAAGGAAGAATCAAAATTATTAGACTTGAAGAAACCTTTCGACAGGATAAGAAGAGAAGATACGTGGAAGGAGCTAGATAGAGAGGAGTAAAAAAAGATTATTGAAATCATATGAGTAAAGGAACAACACGCATATAGTGTGCATCAATTAGGAAGAATCAGAAATATTACACTTGAAGAAACCTTTCAACAGGATAAGAAGAGAAGATATATGGAAGGAGCTAGCTAGAGAGGAGTAACAAAAAAATTATCAAAATCATAAGAGTACAAGAACAACACGAATATAGTGTGGATCAATAAGGAAAAATCAGAAATATTAGACTTGAAGAAACCTTTCAACAGGATAAGAAGAGAAGATATATGGAAAGTGCAAGATAAAAGAGGAGTAAAAATAAGAATATCGAAATCATAAAAGCAATATACAAGAACATCAAGATTATAGTGTGAATCAATAAGGAAGAATCAAAATTATTAGACTTGAAGAAACCTTTCGACAGGATAAGAAGAGAAGATATGTGGAAGGAGCTAGATAGAGAGGAGTAAGAAAAGATTATTGAAATCATATGAGTAAACGAACAACACGCATATAGTGTGCATCAATTAGGAAGAATCAGAAATATTAGACTTGAAGAAACCTTTCAACAGGATAAGAAGAGAAGATATATGGAAGGAGCTAGATAAAATAGGAGTAAAAAAGAAGAATATCGAAATCATATAAGCAATATACAAGAACAACAAGAATATAGTGAGGATCAATAAGGAAGTATCAGAAGAATGAGACAAAAATAGGAGTAAAATAGTGTTGCATACTCAGCCAAATGCTATTTACATTAGTGCTAGATAAAGCCATAAAACCACCAACAACAAAAACATGAAAACACTAAAAGTGGGACACTGGAAAATAAAAGAAACGAAGGTAATAGAAATAATATTTGCAGACGACATGGTGATGATGGCAGAAACTGAAGAAGACCTAAAACAGTATATGGACATAGCGAACAGAGAATTGAAGAAAATAAATATGGTAATAAATCAAGAAAAAATCGAAAAGTATGACAACAGCAGCGAAAAAGAAGACACATAAAATAACAGTTGAAGCAATCAAATGGAACAAGTAGATCATCTCATATACCTGGGGACATATCGTCGGCTTAATGTTACAAGGTTCTATGTGAAATTTTATAAATTTGGGAATAAGGGCTTTAAATATGTTAGTTATTACAGAAATTGATGTATTGTGCACTGTAATTAGATGTATTTTATATCACAGGTACTTAATTAAAAAATTACTTCTAATATAAATTAATAATATCATTATTAATATGTAAATCAATTTGTATATTTCTATGCGAGAATAAATTATTATTATAAATTAAGAATAGGTTAAAACATAATGTAACATAAGTGTTTTATTTTATTACAACAACTAGTAATAAAATAAAACACATATGATGACAAATAACTTAATCGAGTAATATTGAAACAATATTACTCGTTTAAGTTATTTGTCTTCATAAGTTAATAACACTGGTCAACACTGAAATTTTGTCCTAAAATTTAATGAGTGTTTAATGACTACAAAAATTAGATTGGTTTTCTTCTAGCAGCTCTATTTTTTTAAATAATACAAAACATATTTTTATATAAAGGCAATCTTTTAACACAGTTTCTTCAAATATATCATTAAAAATCACTACAAAACCTTCTTTTGTAGGATTTTCTCGAATACATTTTCTCAACCCCGACTTGAGGTTATTCTCTTTGTATACACCAGCAATAATATGCCATCATATGGATGTCCCTCTTATTCGCATAACGCTCTTCTATTGCACGTAAATAGTATTACATTCTTTCAGCTATATGTGAGTGTTAATAATGAAGTTTAATACTGCATTTTTGAAATTGGTTAGTTTACTCTCAACTAACTGAAAAAAGTCGTCCGACTTACGGTTTCCCATAAAAATTTTGGATCACCAAAACAAAATTTAGGGAATTTGTGATACATTTTGAAATGTTCCTCTACAGTTAAGAACATTTACTCAACATTTAAAAGTATTGGTATTGGAATTCAGAGAATGCACAAATGTGGAAGACAGATTAAAAAAAAATCTGTAAAATTGATAAAATTTATGCCAAATATTAAATTTGGTTAAGCAGCAGTATTTTCAAAATATTTCAAAAACTGAAGCTGTTATACGAATCAAAGTATTGGAGCTTGTGAAAGTTTTTAAATAAAACAAGGAGAATAATCTTTTTCACAATACACATTTATTTATACTAAATGTACATTTCAACTGCAAAGCAGTTCAGTAGACTTACAAGTAATGAATGAAGTAACGCATTCATTTCAGTCATCTTCAGTAGACTGACAAGTAATGAATGCGTTACTTCATTCATTACTTGTAAGTCTACTGAACTGCGTTGCAGTTGAAATGTACATTTAGTATAAATAAATGTGTATTGTGAAAAAGGTTATTCTCCTTGTTTTATTTTTTCTGTTATACGAAAACTAATGTCACATTGGTAATTAGCATATTAAAATAAAAGAAAAACGTTAAACACATCCAAGGAAAAAAACAAAAGGAGAATTTTGTTGGGCAGTGTAATTGAAACAATATTACTCGATTAAGTTATTTGTCTTCATAAGTTCTTTTGGTCCTTTACCTAGTAGCACTAATCAATGTGCACGAATCATGCTCTCGTTCGCAATTAAATCATCATAACTGTTGCAGATTTATGAACTCCGCTAAATCCCCGTCGATGGAGCCTCTTAATTCCGTTACTATTCGTTATATAATTTACGAGCTCGTAAAGGGGACGAATCGCGATGTCTCGCTAAAACTAGCGCCCTAAGCACTTAACCGGTTATGCTTCTAGGCGGTCGCTTTTATTTTTAAATTTAAAACTTGCACGTGAGATGACTGCATCAATGCGAGCAAGACATAGTATCTAAGGATAATCATCGAATTTCTGAGCCACGCCAGTCATATTAATGATGGTGATTAAAGGTGTAGGATAGCCTTTAATCGAGGCGAAAATAAATTTTACAATGAACTTATCAATTCAGAAATTTATATCCTCGTTTTTCTTACTTATTTAATATAAAATTTAAATAATAATTGTGCATTTGGAAGCCAAACCTGCGGACACGTGGAGACCGGTTCCGACCTAGTGGGTCTCAGTGATTCCGACGAGTTGATTCCCAAATGCACATTTCTGTCTGTTAACCCGATTATGACATATTAATACTTATTTATTATATTTAATGTGAAACGCTTTATGCACTCTCAAGTAAAACAATTTATACTCACAAATGTGAAACCAGTTATTTGAAGGTTAGGATCTATACAAATATTAAATGTATTTAAAACGTTAATTATGAATACAAAATAAAACATAAAAACAAATCAATAAAACAAATAGAATAAACATGAAGTAAAATTTTCAGGAGTACTTCAGGTGTACTCAAGACCAGGGGCGGATGGGCCATACGGGAAAATGGGAAATTTCCCGGTGGGCCGGTAGCCATCCCGAATGTTGGGCCGGAAGCCCCAGAATTTTCCCAGATCCGACGACAAGTTTATTAATAATTTCGATCTAATGTATTAACCCAATTCGAAAACACCCCATGTGGTCGATAGCCCAATAAAGATTGTTCATATATGTATTAACACAGTGGTTCCCAAACTTTTTCGCCTCGCAGCGCCCTTTTTGAACTAGGATTTTTCATGGAACCTTTCCGTTTCCATAATATTTTTTGCAATTTTTTTTGAAATATGAAATAATTTGGGGAGGAATATAAATTGTGTAGATAGCCGTTATAATTTTCAACTAAAAATTGGCAGGTTCCATTAATCTTTGTAATTTATAAAAAACTTGGTATTTCTAATAAAAAATGTATTGAAAATTTTGAAGCTTTTGTAAATATAATTTACAATCGACATGATTTAATTTTAATATGCTGTGGTTTGATTAGCTTTTTGCAATTTTTTTTTAAATTTGTAAGAAAAATGTATATATAGTAAAATTTTAGTATTTATAATAAGAATTTCATAATATCTAATAAACATTTTGTAATCTCTAATGAAAAGTTCGTAATTTCCACCTAAGTTTATTTTCATAAAATTTTCTACAAATAACTATAAACATTTTAACAACTCGATACAAATTTTGGAAATGCCAATGACATTTTGCATTTTATAGTGAAATTTTGGCAATTTACAATAAAATTTTCATAATCGCTCCTGAAATGTTGTAATTTATAATACGAATGTTGAATATTTAACATTTTACAGTGAAATTTATCAATTAACAATAAAATTTTCATAAAGTTATTGCAATTTTGTAATTTAGAATGATGAATGATGAAAGTCACAACGAAAATTACATAAATCCAATAAAACTGATTTATTTCTTTATTTACTTATTTACTTATTTATTATTGTATTTGTTATAGTGTTAATGTAAACATATTTATACTTTTAAATTTATCAATTAACAATGAAATTTTCATAAAGTTATTGCAATTTGGTAATTTAGAATGATGAATGATGAAAGTCACAACGAAAATTACATAATTCCAATAAAACTGATTTATTTCTTTATTTACTTATTTGCTTATTTATTATTGTATTTGTTATAGTGATAATATAAACTTATTTATACTTTATGATTGTTTTCTAATTCCATTGAAATATTGTATTCATAATAAAAACTTTGCAATTTTCACTACAATGTTCCAATTTATATTCAACGTTTACAAATTCTAAAACTTTTGAAATTTAGAATTAATTCTCCATAATTTCTATTGACATACTGAAATCCATCATCAAAATTTCGTAACATTCATCATTTTGAATTTAAAAACATTTTAATCAACACTTTACACCATCCGTTATATTTTTTGCGAATTTCTATGAAATGGTTGTTAATACATTTGCAATGAATATGATTTCTGGGGAAAGACGTTATAGATTAGAATAAAAAAACTCGCAGATTCCATTGATCTTTACAATTTATGAAAAGTCTAGTAATTATATTAAAAAATTCTAACGAAAATTTTGTAATTTCCAATTCATTGCAGTTAACAAGCGAGACATTTCAATGAGAATTTTATGGTTTGGTGAACCTGCAATTTGTAATAAAATATCAAAATTTGTCATTTGTAATGAAAACTTCATAGCTTCTCTTTGTAATTTTGTACATAATTTTGTATTTTGCATTAATATTTTTGCAAATTTCTGTCAGAATATTAATAACTTTGTGAGTTATATGTTTTGAGGATAAAGTTTTTTTATAATTTATACTAAAAAGTCAAATTTTAATTTAACATTGAAATTTATAATTAATATTTTCGAATTTACTATAAGAATTTTATAATTTCCAACTAAATTCTATCATTTATCATGATAACTTTGTTATTTCATTTGAGTTTTGGAATTTATAATATACGTTTTTTACTTGCATGTAAAAATTCAAATCAAGTATCAAGTTCATTTTCATTTAGTAAGTTTTAATTTTTAATTTTTATGTGTATATTATGCAGGTTCTTCCGCTAGTAAATATTATTATTATTATTATAATTTTCAATATAAATTGTATAATGCAAATGACGATTTTGTGTTTTGATTAATATTTTACAATTTAAATTATAATTTGTACTGTAAGATTTGTAAAAGAAATAATGTTGAAAATTACATTTAAATTTTTTTGATTATTAATTTTTTTCTTTCATGTTCAAAAATTTTCTGCAAATAACATTTTAACAACTATGTGAGGGATGTGCTTTCGGGATAAAACTCCAATAATTAAAAAAAAATGCTGGATCTAATAAAACTTTGTAATTTTAATGAAGATTTTATAATTACAATTAGTCAAAGCATGAATTCTAATTACCTAATCTTTTCATATTTTATTTAATATGATTGAAAGCAGTACAGTAATCGCACACTTTAGGAACCTCTGTATTAATAAATAAATAAGTATTATGAAAAACTTACGGTATTAAATTTTATATTGATTTTTTCTTTATGGGGAGTACTTTCTCTTAGTTATGCAATCTTTTTATTTGATGTTCTTCACCCAACTTGTTTCGGCATTTATTAGCCATCCTCAGAGGTGTTATGTCTCTGATAATACATTTTAATATATTTTATAAATGAAAATAATATATTCAATTTGAAATTATTTATTGTAAAGTATTTTTGATTTTTACAAATTTGTCAAATTGTGAAGTATGATTATTATTTTGATTATATGGTATTATTGCAATTTTATGTGAATGCAAAATGGGCCGATAAAAGTTTGTTCCCGGGCGGCTTGTATGTTCCCCATCCTCCCCTGCTCAAGACTAATACTAAATTTGCAATTTTATACAATTTATTCACGAGTACTGCGGCGATCAAGGTTTGTGTTGTATTTAATAGTTGGGTGGGACACTTTGTATAAATAAATAGATAATACAAATATTGATTAACATTTTAGTTTTCATTCGAGCAAAATTTGTTAATTGGTAACTCAGATATGACTTGATTGGTGGGGTTTACCGAATTACGTGAAAATTTAAAGAGGCTGAAGTGAACTATAAATACCAAACTCTGTGCATCCAGCAAATCCGCTGTAGAGACTTTTTTCACTCTACTTTCCAACCGAGGCCACTCCAGGCGGCCCCCATAATAATTCCAATGCGATTTCTGCGGCGGGCGCCTCTCGGTGCACTTTTCCATTCACCCAAAGTTTTTCATTATCGGGGCCGTTGTTCGTCGAGTGCGCGCCGCTGAAAAACTTTGACGGGCGCCCCCTCGACGGGCGTGCGGGAAACAAAGGGCCACGGGGCGTCGCGGGGGCGCCTGCCCCCGGGGGTGGCCGGGGGCAAGTGCCTATAGAAAGCCGGAACTCTTGACAAAATACAAGCCGCCGAATGAAAATGGCAGGCCCGCAGTTCCGCAAACAAAAGTTCCGCCCTTTAATATTCATATCCCATTTGTTCGAGTGGGGCCCTCTATGGCGGAGGCCCGTAATTACCGGGGCGCAGGGCCGTACTCGGCGCCGATCACAGGCCCCCGCGCGACGCCCTGTAATTTGGGTCGCCCCTGAACCGCCGCCGCGACGCTCGGCTTGAACGCCTCGCGCCTTAATTAATCCGGGAAAAACTTAATTAAATTCCCCGACTGCGATTATGTCCGCGCCGTTTAATCACTTGCAGTGCGAAAAACACGAGCACAGTGGGCAATTACTCCCCCAACCCCCTTCAACCCACCCTGACAAACGTCGCAATATTTAATTATGTTTGGATATCAGGGACGTCGTTTAAGTTTTTCACACGGGAGTGAAGAGCCAGAGGTGTATTTTAGCAGCGAACTTAGAATCATCATTTTATTAAAACAAAATCATAAATTTTATGTATGATTAATAGTTGTGCTGTAGAAAAAATACAGTTACAACTGACACGCATAATTTAGGGGATGATTATACTTGTGCCCACCCACCCACCCCCAATTGTTTTCGAATAATGACAAATACTCGAACTACATTTGTCTTTCAAAGATGATTATTAAACTGCAGACGGTTCCTAATAAATTAATTATCAAAGAAAATCAATGCAATACATTAGCCCTCACACTATAATCATCCTCTAATTTGATCCACCATGCAATCATAATCATCATTTCATTGACACGAAATCATAAATTTGGTAGATGATTAAAAGTTGTACAGTAGGAAAACAATACAGTAATAGCTGAGACGCAGAATTTAAGGGATGATTATACTTGTGCCCACCCACCCACCCCCAATCGTACTGGAATAATGATTAACACTCGAATTACATTTGTTTTCCAAGGATGATTAGTAAAATGCTGATGGTTCTTAATCAATGAATCATCAAAGTTGCAGTCATTGTAATACATTGGACGTCTAATGATTTACTTTGCATAAAATTTAAATTGGAGGGCGGTGGGTGGGCACACTGTAATTTGATCCACCATGCAATCAGAATCATCATTTTATTGACACGAAATCATAAATTTGATAGATGATTAAAAGTGGTACTGTAGAAAAGTGCACTTATAGCTAAGACGCAGAATTTAGGAGATGATTATACTTGTGCCCACCCACCCACCCCCTATTGTTTTCCAATAATGATTAATACTCGAACTACATTTGTTTTTCAAGAATGATTATTAAAATGCAGATGGTTCCTAATAAATGAGTCATCAAAGTTGCAGTCATTGTAATACATTGGACGTCCAATGATTTACTTTGCATAAAATTTAAATTGGAAGGGGGTGGGTGGGCACACTCTAATTTGATCCACCATGCAATCAGAATCATCATTTTATTGACACGAAATCATAAATTTGATAGATGATTAAAAGTTGTACTATAGGAAAACAATACGTAATAGCTAAGACGCAGAATTTAAGGGATGATTATACTTGTGCCCACCCACCCACCCCCAATTGTTTTCGAATAATGACAAACACTCGAACTACATTTGTTTTCCAAGGATGATTAGTAAAATGCAGATGGTTCCTAATAAATGAATCATCAAAGTTGCAGTCATTGCAATACATTGGACGTCCAATGATTTACTTTGCATAAAATTTAAATTGGAAGGGGGTGGGTGGGCACACTCTAATTTGATCCACCATGCAATCAGAATCATCATTTTATTGACACGAAATCATAAATTTGGTAGATGATTAAAAGTTGTACTGTAGGAAAAAAATACAGTAATAGTTAAGACGCAGAATTTAGGGGATGATTATACTTGTGCCCACCCACCCACCCCCAATTGTTTTCCAATAATGATTAATACTCGAACTACATTTGTTTTTCAAGAATGATTATTAAAATGCAGATAGTTCCTAATAAATGAATCATCAAAGTTGCAGTCAGTGTAATACATTGGACGTCCAATGATTTACTTTGCAGAAAATTTAAATTGGAAGGTTGGAGGGTGGGCACACTATAATCATCCTCTAATTTGATCCACCAGGCAATTCAAATCAGCATTTTATTGACACGAAGTCATAAATTTAATAGATGATTAAAAGTAGTACTGCAGAAAAAATGCAGTTATAGCTGAGACGCAGAATTTAGGGGATGCTTATACTTGTGCCCACCCACCCCCAATTGTTTTCCAATAATGATTAATACTCGAATTACATTTCTTTTTAAAGAATCATTATTAATATGACACGAAATCATAAACATCAAGCATCATTAAAAGTTGTACTGTAGAATTACACTTAAAGCTGAGACGCAGAATGTAGGGGATGATTATACCAGTAACCCACCCGCCCACCTTTCAATTGTTTTAGAAAAATGATTAACACTCGAACTGCATTTCTTTTTCCACGATGATTATTAAAATGCAGATGGTTCCCAACAAATGAATCATCAAAGTTCGAGTCATTGCAATGAAGTGTAGCTTATTTTGCATGATATTTGAATTGAAAGGTGGGAGGGTAGGCGCACTAAAATCATCTTCTAATTTGAACCACCAGGCAATTCAAATCAGCATTTTATTGACACGAAGTCATTAATTTGATAGATGATTAAAAGTAGTACTGCAGAAAAAATACAGTTATAGCTAAGATGCAGAATTTAGGGGATGCTTATACTTGTGCCCACCCACCCACCCTCCAATTGTTCTAGAATAATGACTAACACTCGAACTACTTTTGTTTTTCAATGATGATTATCAAAATGCAGATGGTTTCTATTTAATGAATCATCATAGTTGCAGTCATTACAATACATTGCACGTCCATTGCTTTACTTTTTATAAAGTTTGAATTGGAGAGTGGGAAGGTGGGCACACTATAATCATCTTCTGAGATGATACAGCTACAATATGGATCATCATTTTATTAACACGAAATCATAAATGTGTTAGATAATTAAAAGTTGTACTGTAGAAAAAAAAAAAACAGTTATAGCTGAAACGCAGAATTTAGGGAATGAATATACTTGTACCCACCCACCCACCCCTAAGTGTTTTCAAATAATGATTGACACTCGAACTTCATTTGTTTTTCTAGAATCATTATTAAAATGCAGATGGTGGCTAATAATTGAATCATCAAATCTGCAGTCATCGCAATAAGTTGGACATCCAATTCGTTACTTTGTACAAGATTTGAATTGGAGGGTGAGTGGGTGGGCACTCTATAATCAACCTCTAATTTGATCCACCATGTAATCAGAATCATCATTTTATTAACACGAAATCATAAATTTGATAGATGATTAAAAGTTGTACTGTAGAAAAAAAAAACAGCTATAGCTGAAACGCAGAATTTAGGGAATGAATATACTTGTACCCACCCACCCACCCCTAAGTGTTTTCCAATAATGATTGATACTCGAACTACATTTGTTTTTCAAGAATGATTATTAAAATGCAGATGGTTCCTAATAAAAGAATCATCAAAGTTGCAGTCATTGCAATACATTGGACGTCCAATGATTTACTTTGCATAAAATTTAAATTGGAAGGGGATGGGTGGGCACACTCTAATTTGATCCACCATGCAATCAGAATCATCATTTTATTGAAACGAAATCATAAATTTGGTAGATGATTAAAAGTTGTACTGTAGGAAAACAATACAGTAATAGCTAAGACGCAGAATTTAAGGGATGATTATACTTGTGCCCCCAATTGTTTTCCAATAATGATTAATACTCGAATTACGTTTGTTTTCCAAGAATGATTATTAAAATGCAGATAGTTCCTAATAAATGAATCATCAAAGTTGCAGTCATTGCAATACATTGGACGTCCTATGATTTACTTTGCAGAAAATTTAAATTGGAAGGGGGTGGATGGGCACACTCTAATTTGAACCACCATGCAATCAGAATCATCATTTCATTGACACGAAATCATAAATTTGGTAGATGATTAAAAGTTGTACTGTAGGAAAACAATATAGTAATAGCTAAGACGCAGAATTTAAGGGATGATTATACTTGTGCCCACCCACCCACTCCCAATTGTACAGGAATAATGATTAACACTCGAATTATATTTGTTTTCCAAGGATGATTAGAAAATGCTGATGGTTCCTATTAAACAAATCATCAAAGTTCCAATCATTGCAACAAGTTGGACATCGACGGTTTATTTTGCATAAAATTTGAATTGGAGGGTGGATGGGGGGGCACACTATAAGACGCAGAATTTGGGGGATGATTATATTTCTTATTTAATTTTGCCTTTCTTAGCATGTTCCTAGATTTATGCCACGAAGTTGTGGGACACCTTGTATAACACATTTATTTTCAAATTTACAATTGACGAATTTTTATTTTCCGAAGTAATGAATTTATTTCATACTTTATGAACGCCCTGTAAAATATTATTTCAGTTATTTATTAACTACGTTAGGCAATACCATCGTTTATGGTAATATGGAAGAAACGTCGTGTTTCTATGTGCAATATTCTGCCAGTGGCCATGGGTTTGTGGAACAATGTACCGTATTATTTAACTTTTAAATTGACCACAAAATTGTTTTTCAATTTATCAGAAATGGCTTGTTAGTTTTCTATAGAATAATCCTCAAAAAATCTTGGATATTAACAATTCTTTCCCATTTAATTACGTGAAACAAATAATCCCACTACTTATCTTATATATCTTATATCTTATATCTTATAAACTAGGATTCTCCAAGACATGCATTTGCATTTCTGTTGATGGTCCAACAAGACAGAGGAGGCACTTCGGTTTTATATGAAAAGTAACATCTTATCTGCCATCGACGATAAAAATTCGTTGCCATTTAATTACGTGAAACGAATAAACCCACTACTTATCAACTTATACGTAAATGGTTGGCACCTCAATTTATTATTTCTTTTCAATCCCCGAAATAAACGTAAACCGTTTCGGGGGTAAATCAGGGCCATTACGAAGGGCGCTCGCGCGTCTCTCCCCGAACCCTCGGCGATTGCCACGACGACTTCACGTAATCCCTGCAACAAACAACGATTTCGCTAATTGTAAAGCTCGACGTCAAACGGCGCAAAGAGGCAATCGCATTAATTGTTATGTCGCTCGAACGGGGCGAGAACGGCGGAGTCGCCAGTAATCTCTTGGGGAAATAACAGTTTTACTTATCTCGTGATTTCTTCGCAGAGGATTTCTTCGCAAAGGTTCCACACGGAAAATGATAATTGGTTCAAAGTTAAGTGCTAACTTGCTACAAAACGCTTACGGAAGTTATAGCCGCAGCACAAACGGCATCATTTGGCCCAAGCTGATTTGTTTCAACGTAATTTCTAAGCGTTATATTCTTTTATGAATCTAAATACATACATAGTCCATCCCTCTTTTACCCTTTGGGTGTCGAGGTTTTGTCCTGTTAACCTTTCCTGTTTCATTGACCAACTTTCGCCATTCACTTCTGTCCGCACTTTTTGTCTTTGCTTCCTTAAAATCTATACCTATATGAATCTAAATACAATAGATTGTGTTCACTGTTATTCGGCGGTTCATTAATATTTAGATTGATCGATATGGCTTTTATGTGTTGAAAATTCATAATTACTAATATATGAAATAAAGTTACGCACTTTTTTAAAATTTTCAAAATTGTTTTTATTGTCCACGACTATTGTTTCGCTATACTGTGGCTTCTTCAGGTGAATAAATGATAATGAAACAATTGTTGAAATGAAACAATTGTCGTGAACAATAAAAACAATTTTGAAAATTTTAAAAAAGTGCGTAACTTTATTTCATACATTAGTCATTAATATTTATGTGAATACTGGTACTAATATTGGAATTTTTCTATGGTCCATCAAATTTATGATGATTGTGATTGCCACTTGATAAATTAGAGGGTGATTATAGTGTGCCCACCCTCCAATTCAAATTTCATGCAAAATAAACCATTGGATGCACAAATGGTATATGATTTAAAAAACATCCTAACTTCAAAGTTTTTATGTAGCAATAACCGTAGATGAACCCCTGATTCTACGACACTGTGTTTACTCAGATGATTGTTATTATTTGTCAATATGTATATTGATAGTGGGCAAAAATCTGCGCCGCAAAATGACAGATTTCCAAGTCTACTCTAGTGAAAATGTTAATAAGAAAAGTGATTTGCTAAGTAACACGCAAACGCGATTAGAAAGAAAAATTATTTACATTTTCATTTAATTTTGCATGCTCCTAGATTCATGCCACGAAGTTGTGGGACACCTTGTATATTTATATGCGCCGTTTTGTCATTTACTGCACACTTTTTCTGCGATGTTTTCATATGGCATACATAAATCACACTATAACTTTTTGCAAAGGCAAGTATGAATTAGTCAATACTGCAATTTCTGAAAATATATTTATTGAATATTAATTATCAGATATCTGTTCAGTATTCCTGAAGCTAATTCTCATGAAAATTTGACAAAGAATCAGTATTAAATAAGTCACAAAATCAACAATATAACTTTCTGCTATGACAAGTATGAATTAGTCAAATCTGAAATTTCAGAAAAAATATATATATATTGCATATTAATTATCAGATATCTGTTCAGTATTCCTGAAGCTAATTCTCATGAAAATTTGACAAAGTTTTAGTATTAAATAAGTGAGAAAATCAACACTATAACTTTTTGCAAAGGCAAGTATGAATTAGTCAATACTGAAATTTATGAAAATATATTTATTCCATATTAATTATCAGATATCTGTTCAGTATTCCTGAAGCTAATTCTCATGAAAATTTGACAAAGAATCAGTATTAAATAAGTCACAAAATCAACAGTATATCTTTCTGCTTTGACAGGTATGAATTAGTCAAAACTGAAATTTCTGAAAATTTATATATTGCATATTAATTATCAGATATCTGTTCAGTATTCCTGAAGCTAATTCTCATGAAAATTTGACAAAGTTTCAGTATTAAATAAGTGAGAAAATCAGCACTATAACTTTTTGCAAAGGCAAGTAAGAATTAGTCAATACTGAAATTTCTGAAATTATATTTATTCTATATTAATTATCAGATATCTGTTCAGTATTCCTGAAGCTAATTCTCACGAAAATTTGACAAAGAATCAGTATTAAATAAGTCACAAAATCAACAGTAAAACTTTCTGCTTTGACAAGTATGAATTAGACAAAACTGAAATATCTGAAAATGTATATATTGCATATTAATTATCAGATATCTGTTCAGTATTCCTGAAGCTAATTCTCATGAAAATTTGACAAAGTTTCAGTATTAAATAAGTGAGAAAATCAACACTATAACTTTTTGCAATGACAAGTATGAATTAGTCAATACTGAAATTTCTGAAAATATATTTATTCCATATTAATTATCAGATATCTGTTCAGTATTCCTGAAGCTAATTCTCATGAAAATTTGACAAAGTTTCAGTATTAAATAAGTGAGAAAATCAACACTATAACTTTTTGCAAAGGCAAGTATGAATTAGTCAATACTGAAATTTCTGAAAATATATTTATTCCATATTAATTATCAGATATCTGTTCAGTATTCCTGAAGCTAATTCTCATGAAAATTTGACAAAGTTTCAGTATTAAATAAGTGAGAAAATCAACACTATAACTTTTTGCAAAGGCAAGTATGAATTAGTCAATACTGCAATTTCTGAAAATATATTTATTCCATATTAATTATCAGATATCTGTTCAGTATTATTCCTGAAGCTAATTCTCATGAAAATTTGACAAAGTTTCAGTATTAAATAAGTGAGAAAATCAACACTATAACTTTTTGCAAAGGCAAGTATGAATTAGTCAATACTGCAATTTCTGAAAATATATTTATTCCATATTAATTATCAGATATCTGTTCAGTATTCCTGAAGCTAATTCTCATGAAAATTTGACAAAGTTTCAGTATTAAATAAGTGAGAAAATCAACACTATAACTTTTTGCAAAGGCAAGTATGAATTAGTCAATACTGCAATTTCTGAAAATATATTTATTCCATATTAATTATCAGATATCTGTTCAGTATTCCTGAAGCTAATTCTCATGAAAATTTGACAAAGTTTCAGTATTAAATAAGTGAGAAAATCAACACTATAACTTTTTGCAAAGGCAAGTATGAATTAGTCAATACTGCAATTTCTGAAAATATATTTATTCCATATTAATTATCAGATATCTGTTCAGTATTCCTGAAGCTAATTCTCATGAAAATTTGACAAAGTTTCAGTATTAAATAAGTGAGAAAATCAACACTATAACTTTTTGCAAAGGCAAGTATGAATTAGTAAATACTGAAATTTCTGAAATTATATTTACTCCATATTAATTATCAGATATCTGTTCGGTGTTCCTGAAGCTAACTCTCATGAAAATTTGACAAAGTTTCAGTATTAAATAAGTGAGAAAATCAACACTATAACTTTTTGCAAAGGCAAGTATGAATTAGTCAATACTGCAATTTCTGAAAATATATTTATTCCATATTAATTATCAGATATCTGTTCAGTATTCCTGAAGCTAATTCTCATGAAAATTTGACAAAGTTTCAGTATTAAATAAGTGAGAAAATCAACACTATAACTTTTTGCAAAGGCAAGTATGAATTAGTCAATACTGCAATTTCTGAAAATATATTTATTCCATATTAATTATCAGATATCTGTTCAGTATTCCTGAAGCTAATTCTCATGAAAATTTGACAAAGTTTCAGTATTAAATAAGTGAGAAAATCAACACTATAACTTTTTGCAAAGGCAAGTATGAATTAGTCAATACTGAAATTTCTGAAAATATATTTATTCCATATTAATTATCAGATATCTGTTCAGTATTCCTGAAGCTAATTCTCATGAAAATTTGACAAAGTTTCAGTATTAAATAAGTGAGAAAATCAACACTATAACTTTTTGCAAAGGCAAGTATGAATTAGTAAATACTGAAATTTCTGAAATTATATTTACTCCATATTAATTATCAGATATCTGTTCGGTGTACCTGAAGCTAACTCTCATGAAAATTTGACAAAGTTTCAGTATTAAATAAGTGAGAAAATCAACACTTATAACTTTTTGCAAAGGCAAGTACGTATTAGTCAATACTGCAATTTCTGAAAATATATTTATTCCGTATTAATTATCAGATATCTGTTCAGTATTCCTGAAGCTAATTCTCATGAAAATTTGACAAAGTTTCAGTATTAAATAAGTGAGAAAATCAACA